>CAIGQV010000001.1:30426098-30473542 GCA_903798115.1 Danio jaintianensis | reverse complement strand
GATGAGAACAGAGGTAGAATTGATGAAAAGAGAAGGGAAATGGAGAGGAGAAAAGAAGTGGGGAGAATAGAGAAGAAGAGAAGAGAGGAGAAGAGAAAGGTAGAAGAGAAGGGAAGAGAAGAGAAAGAGGTGATAAAGAAACTCCTCAAGAAAAGGCAATATGGCGAAAGAGTGTCCACCGCGGAGAGACAATGTCACATTACTGATTAAAGCTCTTCAGAAAACACTAAAAATTAATATCATAAGCGCACACAGAGTGGCCATTAGGGTCCTGTAATGTGACTCAGGAGGGCCGTGATGGATGTCCGGTGGCTCCAGGGCCTTATTTGCACACAGGCTGTTATTAGAGCAGCGCTGGAGGCACAGCAATGGAAAGATGGCTTTTTATTAGTGTAACGCGCTCAGAGGTGAACACAACCCATCACTATCGGCAGGACGCTGCTTCTCCATCCAGAAATACTCACAGCACTGCCGCTGAGAGGGGGGGGGGGAATCAATGATAATTCATATAATATAAAGAGAATGACCAATGAATCATAGTTAGGGTCTACAATCACACACTACACTGAAAATAAAAGATTCATTGGATTTACTAATTTTTTGGGGGGTAAGTGGTTGCAAACAATTTATATGGGCTGAATTAAAATAAACAAATTAGGTTGAACATTACTACATTAAATTTGTTTGTTTAAATTCAGCCCATATAAATTGTTTGCAACCACTTACCTTAAAAAATATGAGTAAATCCAATTGATTTTCAGTATACTTTATTTTGGTCCAAATATTTTATCTATTATAGTAGGAATGTTATATAATAATAATAATTTTAGTAACTTAAATGTTAACTGAAATCAAATAAAGCATATAAAGATGCTAATTTCAGGTGTCTGGCAAGGAAATATTTCTAATTTTAATTTAATTAAAGTAAAAATAATAATAAAAAAAATGTTTTTAAACAACAAAAAAACATATATAAATTAATACAATTTCACAAACATACTAAAATCAAATTCTTAACAAAACTGATAAAATAAAAATGGAAAATACTAAAACAGCATTGCTTATAATTATGCCCACACGGAATCTGCACGCACAGAAATCCGCAGATTTCTGCAGATTTTTAGCCCATCATTGAGTCTATGTATTTACTTGTGTAAATGTGTGTAAATTTACATTTATTCAATTATTATATTTATTTGAATTAATTTCACTAATATTATCATGATATAATAATAGTAATATTAAAATGTTCATATGATTTATGTACAATACAGTTTGTAAAGTAATATGTTCTGTCTTTTAGTAGAGATATTATATGAGAGACTGGTTTGTTTACCAAATAAGTGGATCTAATTGGATTTGCATTGTAAACATTAAATAAAAGTTTAAAATGTATTATTTTTTATTTCATATATTAAGTTTTTAGTTATGATACTCCTAAAATATTTCCGCATAAATCCTCACATTTTTTTTACAAAATTCTCTGCAGAAATAGCAAAAAATGTCCTCAGATTCTGTCTGGCCCTAGCTGCAACCCAGTACAGGGAAACACCCATACACACTGATACACTACGGCCAATTTAGTATCTAATTCACCTATAGTGCATGTCTTTGGACTGTCGGGGAAACCGGAGCACCCGGAGGAAACCCACGCCAACACGGGGAGAACATGCAAACTCCACACAGAAATGCCAACTGACCCAGCCGGGACTCGAACCAGCGACCTTCTTGCTGTGAGGCGACACTGCTAACCACTGAGCCACCGTGTCGAAAAATGGTTTGTTGTTTGTAATTTTATTTTGCATTTGGCTTGAATTTAAATGTATTATCTTTCTATTTCTAAAGATGTTCGGTGACAAAAATATTCTTTTACTAAATATATCTGTTTACTAAATCTGATTTGTTCAAATGCACCAAAACATATGACCTACAGTTGAAATCAGATTTATTAAACCCCCTTTCTTTCTTTTTTTTCTTTTTTAAATATTTCCCAAATTATGTTTAACAGAGCAAGGAAATTTTCACAGTATGTCTGATAATATTTTTTCTTCTGGAGAAAGTCTTATTTGTTTTATTTCGGCTAGAATAAAAGCAGTTTTTAATTTTTTAAAAACCATTTTAAGGTCAATATTATTAGCCCCTTTAAGCTATATTTTTTCCAATTGTCTACTGAACAAACCACTGTTATACAATGACTTGCCTAATTACCCTATCCTGCCTAGTTAACCTAATTAACCTAGTTAAGCCTTTAAATGTCACTTTAAGCTGTATAGAAGTGTCTTAAAAAATATCTAGTCAAATATTATGTGCTGTCATCATGGCAAAGATAAAAGAAATCAGTTATTAGAAATGAGTTATTAAAACTATTATGTTTAGAAATGTGCTGAAATAATCTTCTCTCCGTTAAACAGAAATTGGGGAAAAAAATAAACAGGGGGGCTAATAATTCAGGGGGTTTAATAATTCTGATTGTAACTGTATTTTCACTGAGATTTAAATAAAAATATTCATTTTCAAAATGAGGTGTACTCATGTATTTATATATACAGTCAACATTTGAAGTGGATCAAAAAATAATATCGTCCTACGACAAGAAGTGTTGACCAATAGATTTAGGACAACTTTGATGAAAGGTTTTGATCCACTTCATATGTTGACTATAAAAACACTAAACAACAAAATTAATCTAAAATGAAAAATCTACATACATCAGAAAAAATAACATGAAACTACATAATAAATACTATAAGTGCGTCCCAAACCGCATACTTATGCACTATTCTACCCCATTTTGTATTATAAATAGTGTAAGTAGTGCGTTCACACTGAAAACTCTAAAAATAATAAGTGCACTTTAATTACCCGGATGATGCAGTCATTCGACCGGTAAAATGAAGCGTGTAATGTTGGACACTTCACACACTCAATGACCGCAGCTTTGGTCACGTAGCGGAAGGGGTGGAGCTTTCGGGCACTGATGTTGGATTATTTATTTTGGATTGTGAAAGCAATATTCTCTTACGGGAGTGATTATGCCGCCTCCCGATGGTGAATGCGGTTATACTCATGGCAGGTATTATTTGGTAGTTTGGTCATTTATTTCACTAATTTGGCAACCGTCAAATGTCATCTGGAAAACAGTTTGAATTTCCGCTTAGTAAAACAAAACATTAGTGTTCCATTTGGGACGACACTACATAGATAAACTATGCTGTTGAGTGTATAAGTGCATAAGTACATAGTGCATAAGTGTATAGTGTGCCATTTGGGACGCAGCTAATGTCTATATCAATTCATCCATCTTAATAAAAAAATTACCAACTATATATTAAATAAGGGGGCGTCACGGTGGCGCAGTGGGTAGCACGTTCGCCTCACAGCAAGAAGGTCGCTGGTTCGAGCCTCGGCTGGGTCAGTTGGCGTTTCTGTGTGGAGTTTGCATGTTCTCCCCGTGTTCGGGTGGGTTTCCTCCGGGTTCTCCGGTTTCCCCCACAAGTCCAAAGACATGTGGTATAGGTGAATTGGGTAAGCTAAATTGTCCGTAGTGTATGTGTGTGAATGAGTGTGTATGGATGTTTCCCAGTGATGGGTTGCAGCTGGAAGGGCATCCGCTGCGTAAAACATATGCTGGATAAGTTGGCGGTTCATTTCGCTGTGGCGACCCCAGATTAATAAAGGGACTAAGCCGAAGGGAAAATGAATGAATGAATATTAAATAAGGGCAGCACGGTGGCGCAGTGGGTAGCACAATCGCCTCACAGCAAGAAGGTCGCTGTTTCGAGCCCCGGCTGGGTCAGTTGGTATTTCTGTGTGGAGTTTGCATGTTCTTCCCGTGTTCGCGTGGGTTTCCTCCGGGTGCTCCGGTTTTCCCCACAAGCCCAAAGACATGCGGTAAAGGTGAATTGGGTAAACTAAATTGTCCGTAGTGTATGTGTGTGAACGAGTGTGTATGGATGTTTCCCAGTGATGGGTTGCAGCTGGAAGGGCATCTGCTGCGTAAAACATATGCTTGATAAGTTGGCGGTTCATTTCGCTGTGGCGACCCCAGATTAATAAAGGGACTAAGCTGAAAAGAAAATGAATGAATGAATATTAAATATATAGGTGGTTTATTTTTTAATAAGATGGATGTGTTCAACTTTTAGAATTTTTTTTTTAAATAATAAAGCATATACAATTGATGTCAATTTGATAAAACTATAAGGTTTATTATTTTATTTAAAATGAGACCCAAATGCACATTAACTGACATGATCTCTTGTGTCCACCATGCAAATTAAGCTCTCCATGCATCCACTTTTGACTCCTATATTCCATCTGATGTGAAATCTAGATCTGAAGTAAAACCTGTTTAGGAGTGCAGCATTTCTCCGTAAGCCGGTCATATTGCTTCTCCTTCTTGATCAAAGCGCGCGTCATACCAGACAGTCTCCCAAACTAAAGCCATTTCCCTGTAAAACACTTTTTTATGTATGGTTTTCACATTCTCAAACATAGATTTACTCCCTGGCTTTGCTCGCTCCCCCCTCCTTTGACAGCGCTATTGCATTCTCCCGCTTTTTATCTTCTCACATTTTAGGAGAATGAATTGCCCATCGCTGTCACTGGGCTCTGGCCGAGAATTCATTTTTGTGGGTCAAGTGTTTCAGAATGTCATCTCTGACAGGAACCATCCAACACGATGAATACGGGTACAGACCTTGGCTCGCCTCGTCCTCCCATCACAGAATACACAAATACAAGGCCTCTGCCACGAACATGTCCACTCGATGGTGGGCAGCATGCAGAAAATAACCACAATAAAATGCCACAAAGCAGCGAGGATTTATATGTAGAAAACGACTGACATATTTCAACCTCGCTTTTGTGCAGCTGCCAATAAGGCTGTACGTTGAGCGGATTTCAGAAGCTTTTTTTAACGAAAAAAGTCCCTTCAAGGAGCTTTTTTGATTTTAGTGTATTTTATTTTGGAAGGATAGTCATGTGTTGATTGGGAATGGGTCGTGGTGGTCATCAGGCAACTAGTATGAATACACATTTTATTTTATTTTATTTTATAAGGACAATAATGTGTTGAATGGGAATGTGTCATGATGGTCATCAGGTAACTGGTGTGAATACACAGATTTTATTTTCATTCATTCATTTTCTTTTTGGCTTAGTCCCTTTATTAATCTGGGGTCGCCACAGCGGAATGAACCGCCAACTTATCCAGCATATGTTTTACGCAGCAGATGCCCTTCCAGCTGCAACCCATCACTGGGAAACATCCATACACTCTCATTCACACACATACACTACGGACAATTACCTAAGCTTTTTATTAGCTTACCTAATTCACCTAGCGCATGTCTTTGGACTTGTGGGGGAAACCGGAGCACCCGGAGGAAACCCACGCGAACACAGGGAGAACATGCAAACTCCACACAGAAATGCCAACTGATCCAGCCTAGACTCGAACCAGCAACCTTCTTGCTGTGAGGTGACAGCGCTACGCACTGCGCCACCGCGCCACCCCTCTTAAAATGGTTTTAAATCATTAAAAACTGCTTTTATCCTAGCCGAAACAAGTAGAAAATAGCTGTCCCTACAAAATAAAATACACAAAAATAAAAAATATTATTGGAAATACTGTGAAAAATTCCTTGCTCTGTTAAACATCATTTGAGAAATATTTGAAAAAGAAAAGAATAAAATCACAGGAGGGCTAATAATTTTGACTTCAACTGTATCTGATGTTAATTTTCACATCAGCAGAACCAACGCTTACAAGCTAAAAACATCTTTTTTATTATTTTTTTAAATGTAGTAGCATTTTTGATGTCTTCGCCTCATCCCCATGGCGCTGGTAATGAAGCTGAGGCCGTGTGACAGAATTCAGCAATTACATCAGCCGTAGTGTGGCTTTAGACATTGGCCGGCATCTCTAATGCAGGAGGCTCTGCTGAAACACGCTTCTCTCAGCGAGAAACAGACGCGCAGCCAACAGGAGGCTGGGGGGCTTCAGAGGGGCCGCGCGCTCTCTAATGCGATCCGACTGTAACGGACAATCTATTTACAGGGTGCTCTGGGGAACTAATAAACAAATGTTGAGTAATTTCAGCCAGCAGTAATTACCCTTGCAGCTGACAAGGAGAGTGTGATAGTTTCTCCTTCACCCCACACCCTGAGCAGGAGGCTGAGGTCCCAGCCAGTGAAACATACACATGGATCTGAGCCAAAAAGCCAGTCCTGCAAGATCACTTGACTTTACCACAGTTGGGCGCAGAGACCAGCCAGCAGAGCCTGAGATACCGCCAGACGCTTTGTGCTGAGAATGTGCATTGTGAGTGAACAGCACAGCAATATTAGCTTGATTTCTGGTAATGTAATCATATAAATATTAATGGATGAAATGGGCTAGCCCTAAATGCCTGGATAACCATTAGGGCTGAGCGGCATGACACTATCAGTACAGTATATATTACAGTTTAAGTAAAAATTAATAGCCCTCCTGTGAATTTGTTTTTCTTTTTCAAATATTTCCCAAATGATGTTTAACAGAGCAAGAAATTTTTCATGGAGAAAGTCTTATTCGGCTAGAGAGCAGTTTTTAGTTTGTAACTTAGACTGATGGCATTTCATTACTTCATAACTTAAACTATAAATGTGAGCAAAATCATCTTTGTCATCAGTTAGACATTACAATACATTACGCTAGTGAATCATTCAAATACTAGTTCTAAAGTGACGTTTGTGAATTAGCAACTGTTTCTGCTGTTCTGATTCAAAACACTACAACACAGCAATATGAGCTCAGCCAATGGCGTGAGTTTGGGGGTGGGGCTACTGTTTTAGCAAGCAGTCACTGGCAGATGCTGAGTGTTTGGGAAACCTGTTTGAAACATGATTATGCCATCGAACTGATGTATAAATGCAATATCACACTCGTAGCAGTGCGATATGGCTGTATATTGGCACTGCTGGGGCACTAAGCCAACGCACGCCTCCCAGCAGTGACGATATAGAGCTCGATATAGAGAACTCATGTGATATTGCTCATATATATATATATATATATATATATATATATATATATATTAGGGGTGTGACAAGATGACGAGATCTCGCAAGATTACATCGCGACAAGATTTCTCGTCGAGGTGAAAAGTTGTCTTGTGATGTTATGATGGAGCGTGAGGGTGAAATTAGCATTGAAGATTGGAGGCAGGATTGGATTTGATGTGCAAATCAAGTGCTTTGCACACACCTGGCAACCCAGGCTGGCCTCGGAGTTGCGCTTGTCACTCGGTTGGGCGGGCGGGTGTGACGTAACCGCTTTTTTCACCGGAGTTCGGCGGGTGCCGCGTCACACATTATGGTTCGTATCCATGCGATGGAATAGCACTTCAGATATTATGAAAGTCATAATCGTCGTAAACACAAATGGAATTAAGACGTGGAGTATTCCTATTTTAGTCGCATTATTGAAGTGCAGATATGTAAACGCTGTAGTCAAACTATTAACACCTTGAAGGATCTTTAGCCGCATTTTGCGACAGGACATACACACACCTAGCAAGTCAGTAAAGCACCACAGACACACACATCTCTAAGCACACGTAAACAAACACACACACTCACTGAATGGACTCCTGGAGACTCATCATCACATCATCACGGAACGCATGTTTATGCTGTCCGGGAAATTTTTTTATTATTTTTTTCATTGGCGTGCGGTATCAAACTCCATTAACACAACTCTGTCCTATCAGTCCTTACTTCATATTCGCATGATCGCATTCAGTAGCTCAGAGTGAGTCACGGGGGCATAAATGAAATCTTGCTAAATGAAAGTGAAAAATTGATTTATTAAATTAAAAATTAAATACCAAAAATTACATAGGCCTATATATTTTTTTAAGTTCAGTGTGTGGAAAGGAGTTTGATTTCTCATGTGAAATTGTACAGGGGAGAAGCCAGTCAGTAGAGTTTATAGCTAAATATTTAGCAGTGTTTGCATTTCCTTTACGACATAGAATTAATTTAAGTAGAAATAAAATATTATTCATTACAATGTTTTTAAAAAGCACCTAAATTGTTTTTTCTATTTTGTGATTTTTTTTTTTCTAGTTCAATAAAAATCTATTTTCCATTAATATATGAGCAAATATTTTGCTAATATTTTTAATTATATATAAAAAGATTGTTTTCCATTCACATAGGCTTTATTGCGTATAATTCATTAAAATAGAAGTAAAATAACATTCTATACAAGTTGATTTTTAAAAAAGCACCTAAATAGTTTTGCGATTTGTGATTTTATTTTATTTTTTTCAGTTGAATAAAAGACGATTTTCTATTCATATATTTCATCATTGAGGATTTCTTAAAAATAGTGTAAAAATCTCGATGGAGCACTGTGCCATAATGGCAAAAGTGATATCTAAGTGGCTCGGGGACCAAAACGTTGAAATTTTGGGTCCATGGCCTGGAAACTCCCCAGATCTTAATCCCATTGAGAACTTGTGGTCAATCCTCAAGAGGCGGGTGGACAAACAAAAACCCACTAATTCTGACAAACTCCAAGAAGTGATTATGAAAGAATGGGTTGCTATCAGTCAGGATTTGGCCCAGAAGTTGATTGAGAGCATGCCCAGTCGAATTGCAGAGGTCCTGAAAAAGAAGGGCCAACACTGCAAATACTGACTCTTTGCATAAATGTCATGTAATTGACAACGTATGAAGTGCTTGTAATTATATTTCAGTACATGACAGAAACAACTGAAACAAAGATCTAAAAGCAGTTTATAGCAGCAAACTTTGTGAAAACTAATATTTGTGTCATTCTCAAAACTTTTGGCCACGACTGTATATATATATATATATATATATATATATATATTTTACACAATACACTTTTTTTATTTAAACATTACTATCCATATTCGCAAAAGGATTGTAAAATTAATGAATAAATGGTCAAATGAAAAGTGAACACAAATATACTTAAACTGATCTAGCCCCAATGAGCATTAACAAGAATTATGTATAGTGCATGATTAATTCCAGTCCAAGTCTTTTGTGAGAAAACACTGCTGTTTACCTCTGCTTATTGTGGAGGTGTTTGTGAGGCCAGCAGCGTTTTCACCCCCACAGCTCACATCTTGATCCCAGATGACATTTGCTTGTGCTGTTAAAAAAGATATGTATGCAGATTCCTAAAAACAGACGGACAGATTGATATATTATTGTTTTCAAACAGGTTTCCCTAACACTTCCCATTTGCCAACGGGATTTGCTTGCTAAATCAGTAGTCCCGCCCCCAAATTCACACCATAGGCTGAGCTGTTGATGTGCTGTAATAGTTTGAATCATTAAAACTGACTTAATTACATCACAAAAGTCTCTACAAATAACTGATATTACTGCTTATGTAGATGTGTGATGTTGATGTGTTGTAATGCTTTGAATTAATTAAACTGACTGTTTTAATTACCTCAAAAAATGCTCTAAAATAACTGACATTACTAATTTAATACAGATAGATAGATAGATAGATAGATAGATAGATAGATAGATAGATAGATAGATAGATAGATAGATAGATAGATAGATAGATAGATGTGAAATATTACTGTTTTCAAACAGGTTTCCCTAACACTTCCCATCTGCCAATGTTCGCTTGCTAAAACAATAGCCCTGCCCCCAAACTCACGCACCGGCTGAGCTGATGTTGATGTGTTGTAATTATTTGAATCAATTAAACTTACTGTTTTAATTACCTCACAAAATGCTCTAAAATAACTGATATTACTACTTATATATGCAGACAGACATATAGATATATAGATAATTTATGTAAAAAATGACTATTTTCAAACAGGTTTCCCAAGCACTCAGCATCTGCCAGTGATTGCTTCCTAAAACAGTAGCCCTGCCCACAAACTCACGCCATTGGCTGAGCTCATATTCTTGTGTTGTAGTGTTTTAAATCATTAAAACTGACTTTGAGTTACCTCCCATCTCCCACTCCCTATTCTTATTTGTGCATCAAGAAAGTATTGTATTGAGGATCAACCTTTTAGAAAAAACGTTAACGGTCAAATGAAAAGTGATTTAGAATCATAAACATGAACCCACTCAGTATGATCCAGCCCTAATGAGCATTAACCGAAGTTATGTATAGCGAATGATTAATTCCAGACCAGCTCTTTTGTGGGAAGACACTGCCGTTCACCTCAGTGTGTTGTGGAGGTGTTTGTCGGCCCAGCGGCGTCTTCATCCCCACAGCTCACATCTTGATCCCGGACGCCATTCGCTCGCGCTGCCAAATAGATTTTTATGCAAATTCCTCTCTATCGATTGCAGAGCCGCTCATTGACGGACTGGGGGTTTGTGGAAAGCGGCAGTAATTAGATTATGTGATAATGATTACAGCGTAAACATTGGTGGATAAAACCGGTTACATGTATCTGTGGGGCAATCTGGCACAAACAATAAAGAATCTAAAATCCATAAAAATTCTCTCTCTCTCTGTCTCTCTCTGTCTCTCTCTCTCTCTCTCTCTCTCTCTTTCTCTATTGAAAGACTTGTTTTTAAGATTTCAGCTGATAAATTTTATTGTTGGAAAAGCTAAACTTGCAATTTATGTCACGAGGAGAAATAGGATGCACAGAAATAGAAATAGAAATAGGAAAGCATATTTGAAGACTAGAGTCAGTGTGGAGTATTTAATGAATGATGTGGAGTCTTTTAAATTAAAGTGGTTATAATAAGATTATCTGCCCTGTAATTGAGGATGAACTAATTTTTGATTTGTTATTATTTTGAAATTGTATGTGATGCAATGATTTTGTGATGTTAAATATTGTCTAATAACGTTTGTTACAAAAATCCAAATATCTCTCTTTCTCTCTCTCTCTCTCTCTCTCTCTCTCTCTCTTTCTCATTTTCCCCCGACTCTTCTTTTTTTTCCTCTTTTTTTGCTCTCCCTGTACTGAATAATAAGTGCTGGATGGCGTGACAGGCCAATATGATCCACTGACAGACGGGCCGAGGGGTCCGCGAACGCCTCCCTCTCGCAGACAGGCAGATGTCGTGCGTCCCGTGCGGAGCGGCTGCTCAAATGAGGAGGTGGGAACTTGAGCGCTCCTCAGGGGGTTGAGTGGTCATTTGATGTCCGGCACAAGGGCAGCGTGTGATGGAGAAAGAGCCGGGCGTTTGAGGAAAGTCTGCTGTGAAACTGGGCTGGCAGGAGGGTGAGATGGACGGGGGGCATAGAGCACAACACAGACAGACTTCACTGCGTGTTTGTGTGGGGTTGTTTTATTTATTTATTTGGTTTTAGTCTTGTTTATTCTGACAGAAATGCTCAGGAGTGTGTTCACTCTTCCAGACTGTTTTATGCTAAAGACCCCCTGAGAGGAGGGGGAATATTTAAATATATGCATCGAATGGCGTTTACATATACAACCCCAAGTCAGAAAATGTTGGGACAGCATGAAAAACCCTAATAAAAAAAGAAATGAGTGATTTTAAATTTACTTTGACTTGTATTTCATTGCAGTCAATACAACAGCACATTATTTAATGAGTTCGTCATGACTTTTTTTCTTTTTTAAATAAACACATATTCCAATTTTGGTTCTTGCAACACATTTCAAAATAAGCTGGAACAGTAAAGCATTTACCACTTTGTAACATTGGCATTCCTTTTCACAACACTTAAAAGACGTTTAGGGACTGAAGACACCAAGTGATGAAGTGTTTCAGGTGTAATTTTGTCCCATTCTTCCTGCAAACAAGTCTTAAGGTGGGCAACAGTATGGGGTCTTTGTTGTCGCATTTTGTGCTTCACACATTCTCTATTGGAGACAGGTCGGGACTGCAGGCAGGCCAGTCAAGTACCTGTATTATCTTCCTCCGCAGTCAGGACTTTGTAATGTGTGCAGAATGTGGTTTTTCATTGTCTTGTTGAAATATGCATGGGTGTCCCTGGAAAAGAAGGCAGCATATTGTGCTCCAAAATCTCAATGTACTTTCCAGCATTAATGGTGCATCACAGAAGTGCAAGTTACCACTGACACAAGCCCATACCATGACAGACCCTGGTTTTTGGACTTGTTGCTGTTAACAGTCTGGATGATCCTTTTCTTCTTTGGTCTGGAGCACACGGCATCCATTTCTCCCAAAAAATACCTGAATTACTGATTTATCTGACCACAGTGATATCGTTTATAGATGAATGAGGATTCTTGATGCAGTGCTGCCTGAGGGATCAGAGATCACAGTTGTTCAGCTTAGGCTTGCGCCCTTGTCCTTTACGCACTGAAATTCCTCTTGTTTTCTTGAATCTTTTAATAATGTTATGCACTGTTGAAGGTGAAATATCCAAATGTCTTCCTATCTTTCTTTGAGGAACTTTGTTTTAACGTTTCAATAATTTTCTCACGTGTTTGTTGGCAAACTGGCAATCTTCGGCACATCTTTGCTCCTAAAGGATTAGACCTTTCTTGGATGCTGATTTTGTACCAAATCATAATTACAATCACCTGTTGACATCACCTGTTTCAAATCACATCATTATTTAACCAATTTACCTGATAACTAGCCCTAACCTGCTCCTTTTCTAACATGTCTGAATGACAGGAAAGGATGTATATTTACAAATGAAATGAAGTTGACCAGACAAAACATGAAATATTTTGTGTTCATATTGTCTGAAATGAAATACAAGTCAAAGTAAATTTGGAAATCTTTGAAAAATTTGAAAAACTACTTTCTTTTTTTAAATTTGCGTTTTCAATACTGTCATAACTTTTTTTGTTTTTGTGGCAGTGAGTAGTTATTATTCTTAAAGGCACAGTCCATCCAAAAATTTATATTCTGCCATCATTTACTCACCCTTCACTTGTTCAATGCCTATTTGAGTTTCTTTCTTCAACTGAACACAAAAGAAGATATTTTGAAGAATGCTGGTAGCTGACACCCATTGACTTCCATAGCATTTTTTTTTTACCCTAGTAATATTTCATCCCAGCAACCAATACTCTTCAAATTATTATTTTGTCTCATAAAGCTTTAAAACCACATGAGGAAGCGTAAATCATTAGATAATGTTCATTTTAGAGTGAACTGTCCCTTTAATCAGTAAGCGTTCTTTTAAATAAACTTCTTAAACTTGACACTTCTGCCATATATAGGCACTATATATGGCAGAACTCACAAACTCATTTAACTCACAAACTCATTTTTGCTCATTTAAAACAGAAGCTTTGTGCGAATATCCTTCTCAATGCCACCGTTGTGCTTTCTTGCATGACGGCCGGGCAGCGGTGCGAACAGACCCGGGTGACGTGGTGCTCTTTGATTTCCTATGAGGGTCTCAGACGTGCAGAAGGCCAGCCTGGAGAAAAGGAGATCGCCACTGCACGGCTCTCAGTCAGTAATTAATGGCCAGCGATCGGAGGTGCCGTCCTCCGGTACCCGGTATGAAAAGCCAGCCCGTCTCCCAAGTGGCTTCAGCCCACGGTCAGCAGACGTTCGACTACATTAAAACTGCTATTTCAGAGAACGAGGAGTAGTAGAGAGACTCATGAAGGTGCTTGATCCCTTGGAGCTTAGGTGCATGAGACGGGAGCTGTGTACCTTTCATCTTAGCAGAGATTTGGAGAGGGTTCACACACCACAGAGGCTCCTTAATTCTCACTAATTCATTTGCGCTCCAGATTTCGCTTGGCGGCGGATAACCTGAGAATGATAATGAAGAGGAAGGGAGTTCGGGCAGAGTCCCCTGCCTTTGAATGTGCCTGGAATGGATCGAGGGGAATCTTTCTCTTTGAATCTTCGCAAGGAGAAACCAATCTTATTAGTATCTGTCATAATATGTCCCGAAGACAGAGTACGGGAGCTTTTTTAAAGGCATAGTTCAGCTAGAAATGAAAGAGTAGGGTATTGTGTTTACTTACTGTACCTTTGTGTTCTTCGTTTCGTTGTATTTGTATTGTCACATACAAAGGTGGAAAACAAGTTTACCTGTACAATGAAATTCTTTCTTTGCATTTTTGCAATAGAACACTATACACAACTGCAGAAATATACACTTGAAGTCAGAATTATTAGCCCCCACTGTATATTTTTCCCCTAATTTCTGTTTAGCAGAGAGACAACTTTTTGAACACATTTCTAAACATAATAGTTTTAATAACTATTTTCTAATAACTGATTTCTTTTATCTTTACCATGATGACGGTACATAATATTTTACTAGATATTTTTCAAGATACTAGTATTCAGCGTAAAGTGACGTTTAAAGGCTTAACTAGGCGATCAAAAAAATATTGTTTAAGAGGGTAATAATATTAATCTTAAAATGGTTTTAAAAAATTAAAAACTGCTATTATTCTAGCCGAAATAAAACAAATAAGACTTTCTCCAGAAGAAAACATATTATAGGAAATACTGTGAAAAATTCCTTGCTCTGTTAAACATCATTTGAGTAATATTTAAACTCAAATCACTGGAGGGAGAATAATTTTGACCATACAGGTAGTTTTTCTGCCCTATACAAAATAGTATCAAGCTCTGGAAATGCCAATTGGAAGTACAGAGATCTACAGTGTTTTTCAAAACCTCTCTCAATTGCTCATTGATGGCAGTATTTTTATGTCCTTCAAAGTATAATGGCAGTTCTGCTAGATAAAATAGTGCATGCAATACAGCTAAATCGCAAATAGTGAGTCATATTTATCATCAACATAGCCCTATAACTGCTCTGTGTTGAAGCATTAAGGCTAAACACGAAGGGCAAATGCATTGTTTTTAGGCATTGCTCAATATTGTATGAGAAATTTGGCGAAACTTTCCACTGTAAAAAAAATTATTGCTGCCTTAAATTGTTGTTGAATCAAATAAACGATTCTAGTCACCTTAACTTACGTCAATCTAACTCACTAAAATATTAAGTTAAACTACTGTATACAGTGCATCCGGAAAGTATTCATAGCGCTTCACTTTTTCCACATTTTTTTATGTTACAGCCTTATTCCAAAATGGATTAAATTCATTTATTTCCTCAAAATTCTACACACAATACCCCATAATGACAATGTGAAAACAGATTTTTTTAAATTGTTGCAAATTTATTAAAAATAAAAAACCTGAAAAATCACATGTACAGAAGTATTCACAGCCTTTGCCATGAAACTCTAAATTGAGCTGAGGTACATTCTGTTTCCACTGATCATTCTTGAGATGTTTCAGCAGCTTAATTGGAGTTCACCTGTGGTCAATTCAGTTGATTGGACATGATTTGAAAAGGCATACACCTGTCTATATAAGGTCCCTGGGTTGACAGTGCATGTCAAAGCACAAACCAAGCATGAAGACAAAGGAATTGTCTGTAGACCTCCAACACAGGATTGTCTCGAGGCACAAGGCTGGAGAAGGTTACAGAGAAATCTCTGCTGCTCTGAAAGTTCCAATGAGCACAGTGGCCTCCATCATCCGTAAGTGGAAGATGTTTGGAACCACCAGGACTCTTCCTAGAGCTGGCCGACCATCTAAGCTGAGTGATCGGGGGAGAAGGGCCTTAGTGAGGGAGGTGATCAATAACCCGATGGTCACTCTGTCTGAGCTCCAGCATTCTTCTGTGGAGAGAGGAGAACCTTACAGAAGGACAACCGTCTGTTCAGCAATCCACCAATCAGGCCTGTATGGTAGAGTGGCCAGACGGAAGCTACTCCTTAGTAAAGGGCACATAGCAGCCCGCCTGGAATTTGCCAAAAGGCATCTGAAACAAAATTCTCTGGTCTGATGAGACTAAAATTGAACTCTTTGGAGTGAATGCCCAGACCTAAATCCTATTGAACATCTCTGGAGAGATCTTAAAATGGCTGTACACCGTCGCGTAGAGGAATGGGCAAAAATTCCCAAAGACAGGTTTGCCAAGCTTGTGGCATATTCTTAAGACTTGAGGCTGTAATTGCTCCCAAAGGTGCATCAACAAAGTACTGAGCAAAGGCTGTGAATACTTCTGTACATGTGATTTTTTCAGGGTTTTTATTTGTAATAAATTTGCAACAATTTCAGAAAAATCTGTTTTCACATTGTCATTATGGGGGATTGTGTGTAGAATTTTGAGGAAACAAATGAATTTAATCCATTTTGGAATAAGGCTGTAACATAAATAAATGTGGAAAAAGTGAAGCGCTATGAATACTTTCCGGATGCACTGTATATATATATTAAAATAAGTTAAAGAAACATAAAAACATTTAGTTGTCCTGACTTTTGTTTTTACAAAAAACTGTTTTGTGGATTTTGCGTCTTTGCTTCTTCTATGAGAACATTACACACCTTAATAGCCATTTTCTCAACAACAATAACAACAACAAAACTCTCCTCCACTTCAGTAGCAGTTAAATGCACCAGTTTTTTCAAATTTATATTCTGAAATATTTTACCATGGAGTTTGTTACAGAATGAGTTGTGATAAAAATGATATCTGTATGATCCACTTTGAGAAATAATTACCTCTAATATTTTAACAAACTTAATCTGGCTTCGGGCGGCACGGTGGCTCAGTGGTTAGCACTGTGGCCTCAGAGCAAGAAGGTCACTGGTTCGAGTCCCGGCTGGGCCAGTTGGCATTTCTGTGTGGAGTTTGCATGTTCTCCCCATGTTGGCGTGGGTTTCCTCCGGGTGCTCCGGTTTCCCCCACAGTCCAAAGACATGCGCTATAGGTGAATTGAATAAACTAAATTGGCCGTAGTGTATGTGTGTATGTGTGTGTGTGTGTGAGAGAATGAGAGTGTATGGGTGTTTCCCAGTACTGGGTTGCAGCTGGAAGGGCATCTGCTGCGTAAAACATATGCTGAAATAGTTGGCGGTTCATTCCGATAAATAAGGGACTAAGCCAAAGGAAAATGAATGAATGAATAATCTGGCTTCATGCAAGTTCACTCTTTCGTTTTGTACATCTGTGTGAATTAGTCAATAATTGGATGATGGCTCATTTGCATATTTAAAATTTTCAGAAACCATGTCATACAAAATTACGCTATTTAACAAAATGACTAAAACCCAAACAAATCAATATCCAAATACAAGATTATTGCTTATACTAATATTATTCAACACCCATAATTAACATGACAATGATATTTTACTTTTCTAAATATCACGATTATCATTGGTATATAAAAATATCCCACATTTCCAAGTAAATATCCAAGTAATATTAAAACAAAATTTTAATATAAAAAATCTGCCTTTGCCATAGATCTGAAATCTCATTTACATTCACATTGACATTTCAAAATGGTTTATGATGCTAGATGTAATATAATTAGTAAGTTCTTGCATGTATTATAGTGGGTGCTTATAGTTTAAATAGCAAAATGGAATAAAAGATTTGTTAACTACAATAGATTGGAAGCTGGCGGTATGGTGGCTCAGTGGTTAGCACTGTCGCCTCACAGCAAGAAGGTCACTGGCCCGGCTGGGCCAGTTGGCATTTCCCCCACAGTCCATACACATGTGCTATAGGTGAATTGGGTAAAATTGGCCATAGTGTATGAGTGTGTGTGTGAATGTGAGAGTGTATGGGCGTTTCCCAGTACTGGGTTGCGGCTGGAAGGGCATCCGCTGCGTAAAACATATGCTGAAATAGTTGGCGGTTCATTCCACTGTAGCGACCCCTGATAAATAAGGGACTAAGCCGAAGGAGAATGAAGGAATGAGATTGTTGTTGACTTCATAATTTTGACTTCATAATTTTGCATATATTCACAATATTGCATTATTTTTGCTGTCAGGCTGTCGCTATATGGAAATTATCGGTAAGGATTCTTAAAAAAAAAATCAGCTTTTTGATCCTGCAGCATACGGGTGGGTGAGGGTGAGTAAATTATGACAGAATTTCCATTTTTTGGTTGAACTATTTCCTTTAAAGATTGAAGCTTCTGCACGTCAAGGCTTTTTTTTTTCAGGCCTCCCGTGTGAATTTAAAGCTGTGGGTGAGCTGGAGCGGTAGCAGCTGTGGTCAAGCAATTACAAGCGCTGATGTTGAGGCAGGGAAAAAGCGATCCGTTCAAATGCTGATCACCATTTCACAATCAGATTCCGCAATGAATATTTATCACTCCAGAGCTGTAGGAATTCTCAATCAATAGATTTTACCCACTAGCAGAAAGATCTTCATTTCCCGTCTCTCTCCGCTAACACCAACCTACACAAAAGTGGTACATTATCATCAGAGATGAGCAGCACCGTATTTACATTTATGGATTGAAATGCTGCATTTTTTTTCTTCTTCTCCCAGCCACACAGGAGAGAGTTGGTTTACATGCTCAGTTGTGAATAGGATATAGAGTGAAAACCAGTGTTTTTATCAGCAATGATGTGTACAAGTTCACAACAGGCCACGAAAGTGCTCTCGAAACCCCTGAACTCATGAGCCTGTATATCACTGAAATCTGACCTAAGATTTAAGGAGAAACTTTGTAAAAATGTCAAGGAAGCAACTGCCATAAATCGACCACAGCAGAACATTTAACATGCAATTGAAATGTCTGGCGCTAACATTTTTGTCAGTGACCTTTGTTCTTAGCAGATGTGGCTAGCAGTTGCTGTTTCTTCCTTTTTGAAAAGACTGTTTACGTTTTTTTTTCAGTGCTTTTAAAGCGTGTATTTTTGGTGCCTGTTACATGTCTAAATTGTAAAAGTAATAACCTGCAACGGCTCTGATAAACTTCCATTTTCCTTCCAGTTTCCTTCCACCATGTTAAGAATGCAACGTTTTGATATTAGAAAATAACCCCAAAATTTGTATTGCTATGGGAATATACCTAACAGTTTTGTGTTCAATAACACAAATCTAATAGATGTCTAAACATAGTTGGCTTGCCTAAAATAAGTCTAAATTTGAGCTTTCAGTGATGATCTAATAGATGTCTAAGAATAGCCCAAAACTAGACTAGTCATCAAATACACAGATTAGAGTTCACATGTGTAGCAATTCATTCCTGTCTGTTTGACATCTAGTCAAATTTTTAGATGTCTATTAAATGTTCACAGCCAAAATTTAGCCTTGTTTTCAACCCAGGGTCATTCTGATAATGTACCCCTATATACATTTCTGGAGAGTGCCAAATACGTCCCAGGAGCTACGTTTTTTTCCTGTTTTTGTTTTCGGGAATCCACCAGAGGCCGCTGTGTACATTTTTTGAGACGCGCCTGCTCTTCTCACGTAAATTCACCAGAGGCCGCTGTCGACTGACTGACTGACCAAATGACCGATAAGGTGACTTGAGGTGGGATATGGGTAGGGTTAGGGACAGGTTTGGTGGTATGGGTATTTTTAAGGGTGGGTTAAGGTGTAAATGATGGTCAACGGTGTAATTACAGAGGTAATTACATGCAGGTACTGAATCAGTCATAAGTACAATGTAAAAACATGTATTTACACAATAAATACATTGTAACAAATCATTAGTTTCAGTATAAATACATATTGGTTAAGGCCACCTAATGACACTGTACATACTAAGGGTGTAACAGTACACAGAAATGATATGTTCGTACATTTTTGATATAGTACGGTGAAGAACAAAGCAAACATTAATTTAATGATTACATGAGATGTGAGATAGTCATTCGTGCTCATTATCTGTTATACAGTAACTAGTAGTAAAAATAACCAACACAGCATTTAGGTGTTTCTATTTTCTGATAAAAATGGACAGATTTAGATGGTTCCACAAAGAAGATAAAAGCTATGTAAAATGAAGGTAAAACTATGTGGTCACAGTGCTTTTGTACGTCTGCGTTTGAAAACACTGTTGATTGGATTTAGGTCCGTGGTTTGCTGGTCTAGATGATCTGTACCACAAGTCCTACCTTCTTCTGGACCCTAAGTAACGCATTTCAGATTCGCAAAAATGTAGACAGCGCCCTCTGGTAGATTTGTCATCTGAAACGTGCATTAAAACCTACTCAAAGCAAAGCATTTTACATTTTGCAAAAATGTAGGCCGAGGCACGTTTATCCAATGAGCCTAGGCTGAATTAAGTATGCTTGCTTTTTTTAAAGTTGTTGCAAGCTATTTTCCAAATTAATTCAAGCATGTAGCTATAACTTTGTCCAAAGTGCCAATCATAATTATGAGGGCACTGGTGTGTCTCGAAAAACCTTGGTCTAACCCAGCACCTGTTAGACCTAGACGTACCATACAGGATTTTTCATACAGGGGCATATTCATACCTTAAGAAAAATGATTGACAGAATCATAGACAGGTTTTTCAGTCAACCTCTATAAAGTCACGGCAGTGCAGTTGTCTTGCCTTTCTAGATCAATAATTATCAAAAATTTTGGAACTATACAATTCGAAAGCTAAAAGAGGATAATTTTGGAAAACATGATTTTGGAAATGCAAACCTTTAGAGAGACCAGACCATCGGTGACAGTATAACTGTTAAAAAGCGACAGATTGCATTATTTCTATGTCACAGGATATGGATGAAATGGCTTTTATCCTGTATGATTGACATAAAACTTCACACAAAAGCATACAGCATGATTCTAAGGAAGCATACAAATGCCTTTGACAAGATCGATTAGTATGTGGTGCTATAACTGTTATAATATGCTACATTTTTATTGGCAGTAACCTAAAATGTCTTTTTATCATTGCTTCAGTAGTTCCTGTAATGCATATTTTTGTATGCATTTGCCTTAAAGTGCTTGGACCCAGCTGCTGCTTGCAGCTATATTTACATTCGATTTGTTTCACGCAACATATATACAGTATCTAGAGGTCAAAGCATGAATGTATTTTAGAGGACTATCCAATAAAATAAGCGCTGTATTGCTGTACAAATTGAGCCGTGCATCCTCCCGAATAAGCTCAGGGAAGCAGAAGCCGGTTCATTTAGCTCTCTAGGCACTCACGCTGAGATGCTGGTTATGATATGATGTTGAGTTATACACTTTAAACTAATTCCCTCAAGCTCTCGCTGTTTGTCCGCCAGTTTGGCAACGCTGCGGCTGCAGAAATAAGACGGATCAATGAGGTGTAATGACTCTCCAATCTCCGTCAATACTCAATTAATGAAAAGGATGGAGGAAATATCAACACGCTGCCAGCCAGCGCTGCTCCAAAACTGTGAGTAATGATTACTCAGGAAGCACTTTACAGCCGGAGAGAATCCCAGCAGAGCTCTGGACAGCAGGCTCCGGGGAGGTTTGACCATAAACAGGGAGATTCAGCGCAGATTTACGGTTTGGGGAGCTCTGAGAGCACAGGCGCTGAAAAGCTTCGCTCGCTCAAATAGAAGCGAGTCTAATTTGTAGCTCTGTCGGGAGACTTTTAAAAGAGAAGTTTTCTGCGGTTACAGAAATAAATGAAACTGCACTGCATGAGGGTCCAATCATGGAGTGTTTTTTTTTTTTGGCATATAGACTAAAATACAATTAGGTTATAAGGTAACACTTTAAAATAATAGTCTGTTACTTTATGTATTTGCTAACATTAACAAACAATTAGTACTACATTTATTATGGTATTTATTTATCCAACCCAGGCTCATTTTGAAAATGTACCCCTATATACATTTCTGGAGAGCGCCAAATACGTCCCAAGAAGTATGTGTTTTTTTTTGCAGTTTTTGTTTTCGCGAATCCACCAGAGGCCTCTGTGTATGCTTTTTGAGATGTCAAATTTCTGTCACGAGTGCCATTGCGCCTGCTGTTTACGTGCAAATCCATCAGAGGCCGCTGTCAACTGACTGACTGACCGACCGACCCGCCCTCCTCCTTCCCTAAACCCAACCAATAGTGTTTTCAAAAAGCACCAATTGACCCGCCCACCGACTTCCCTAAACCCAACCAGTTTTAAAAAGCAATCCAGAAAAAGAAAAGTCTTCACCTGATTTTTACCACGTTTTCAGATTTTGCCACATTCTCACCCTGTTATTTACTTGTTTATCTTATTTTTTGGCTTCTGTTTTTGTCTTACCTGCTTTCTGGAACCGTTCTTCACTGGACTCGAACCCAGTCATCGTGGTCAACTCCTCTCTGCGTCTAAAGTCCGCCGACGTACATGGTGAGCCACTGGACAAACTGGTAACAGCAGGAAATCCATACGGAGGTAAGCGGTCAGCTGGTAAGCGTGAAACGGAGCAGCATCATACCGCCCCGTAGCGTTAATTTTAAAGACGAAATGCAGCCATACATACTTCTGGCTACATAATTTACGATCTCCAGAAATGTATATATGGCTACGTTTTCAGTATGAGCCTATGTTGTATTTACTTTTGTTAACGTTAGTTAATGTTATTTAAGTTAGCTCACTGTGCATTAACTAATGTTAACATGCACAACTTTGTATTTTAAAATTGCATTTTTAATAAATGACTAATTTATAATCGTTTATTAATATTACGTATTTAATAAATGAATGAGGGTCCAATCATGGAGTGTTTTTGACATATAAAGTACAGTAAGATTATTAAATTATTTTTTATAGACTGTTAGATTATTCTTACACAATTAGATTATGCTCACACATAAAAAAAAAAAATACTTGTGCTGCTTGTTCAAACTATTTACTTAAAATGAGTTGAAACAACAATTCTTAAGTAGATTTTTTTTGTTTTACGTTCAGTCCACTTAAATTTGTAATTGTAATTGAGTTCTTAATCTTAATCTATTTGTGTTGGGTCAACATGAAGGAATTATGTGGAACCCAGCATTTTTACAGTGCATAAATTACAACTCTACAACTAAGAAAGGAGCAAGCTACTATTAAATCAATACACAAAATGGCACACAGTGATAATCCTCTTCATGATCTAGTTCCTCCAACAAGAGGTGAAAAAAATAGTCAGCTCCTTAGTAACCAAAGCAGTCGGACATTATACAAAACAAGGACAAAACGATATGTTTGTTCTACCATACCTTTGGGCATTAGACTGAAAACAATGCGGGGGACTTATAAAATAATGTTTAGTATTTATGCAAATAACATTTGCAAATTACTTTTCTTATCATCATTTTCAATCTTGGGCGTGAATGTAGGTTGCATATAAATGAATTGATGTAAACATACACTCACCAGCCACTTTATTAGGTACACCTTACTAGTACCGGGTTGGACTGCTTTGCCTTCAGAACTGCCCTAATCCTTCGTGGCATAGATTCAACAAGGTACTGGAAATATTCTTTAGAGATTTTGGTCCATATTGACATGATAGCATCACGCAGTTGCTGCAGATTTGTCGGCTGCACATCCATGATGCAAATCTCCCGTTTCACCACATCCCAAAGGTGCTCTATTGGATTGAGATCTGGTGACTGTGGAGGCCATTTGAGTACAGTGAACTCATTGTCATGTTCAAGAAACCAGTCTGAGATGATTCGCACACACCATCACCAGCCTGAACCGTTGATACAAGGCAGGATGGATCCATGCTTTCATGGTGTTGACGCCAAATTCTGACCCTACCATCCGAATGTCGCAGCAGAAATTGAGACTCATCAGACCAGGCAATGTGTTTCCAATCTTCTATTGTCCAATTTTCGCCTGTGCGAATTGTAGCCTCCTGTTTCCTGTTCTTAGCTGACAGGAGTGGCATCCGGTGTGGTCTTCTGCTGCTGTAGCCTATCCGCCTCAAAGTTGGACGTGTTGTACATTCAGAGATGCTCTTCTGCATACCTCGGTTGTAACGAGTGGTTATTTGAGTTACTGTTGCCTTTCTATCAGCTGGAACCAGTCTGGCCATTCTCCTCTGACATCTGGCATCAACAAGGCATTTGCGCCCACAGAACTGCCGCTAACTGGATATTTTCTCTTTTTCGGACCATTCTCTGTAAACCCTAGAGATGGTTGTGTGTGAAAATTCCAGTAGATCAGCAGTTTCTGAAATACTCAGACCAGCCCATCTGGCACCAACAACCATGCCACGTTCAAAGTCTCTTAAATCACCTTCCTTCCCCATTCTGATGCTCAGTTTGAACTGCAGCAGATCGTCAAGACCATGTCTACATGCCTAAATGCATTGAGTTGCTGCCATGTGATTGGCTGATTAGAAATTTGCGTTAGCGAGCAGTTGGAAAGGTGTACCTAATAAAGTTGCTGGTAAGTGTATGTTTTGTATGCTTATTAGGGCATAGTTTATTTAACTTTAAATGGTTTTGTGGAATTTAGAAAATTTGATTTCATTTTTGATTTTTAGTCATTTGTTCATTTTTTTGATATGTCGTATTGATGTATCAATGTCATTTCTTCAATGCGTCACTCCCAGTATTGCTATGTAGGACATTAAATAAACCTCAAATCTAGAATTAGAACATTAGAAGCTGTACACAATTTGCGTTCATTTGATAAATGTTATTGTGTGTTTTTAGCATTAACAGTTAATATTGATATTGAAACAAATCTTGCATCACTAAAAATGTATGCTACATTGCTGACTAGTATGTTAGGCATTGATACATTAACCTCTCTGGATTGAAGTGATTGATTCAAACCAGTAATTCGTTTTGGAACTATTAACTCTTTAGGTCCATTTGTTCAAGAATCAATATAATTGTGCATTTTTTTATTTTATTAAACAGGACTTCTCTTATGAGTCATTACTTTGTGAGTCAGCATAATAGATAATGCTAATGTTTTTGATTTATTTTAAGCGCTACACATTTCCATACTAATCTAGTGTAAAAAAAAACTGCCCATGACAGTAATTAAATCAGCATATACTGTTTACTGAAATTTTTAATTTAGGAAAAAGAACCAGCTTATGTGTGAATCGTTTGTTCAGGAATCAGCATTCACTGTTTGCTCTAAAGTTGTTCATCCAATACAATGAACTGAATCATGTGTCAGTTGTTTAGGAATCAGCAGATATTTTCAATTTCAATTCAATTTGAAATATATTTTTAAGTAGGCTGCGTGAATCAGTGGTCAGGAATCAACGTACAATGATCACACTAATATTTTTAATTCAGTAAAAATAACTGAATCATACGAATCATTTTTCAAGGAATCACTGTTCCCTGTAATGTTTTTAATATACAAAAAAGAACCAGCTTGTGTGAGTCATTTGTTGAGGAATCAGCATTCACTGTTTGCTCTAAAGTTCAAAAGAACTGACTCACACAAGTCATTCGTTTGGGAATCAGCATATATTTTAATTCTATTGTCTGTGAAATATTAAACAGTGGGCTTTGTGAATAAATTGTCAGGAATCAGCCTATACTGATCACACTAATTATTTTGATTCAGTAAAACGAACCAGCCCATATGAGTAATTTTTCAAGGAATTAGCATAAACTGTTCACTCTAAAGTTTGTGTTTTTATCATTTGTTCTGAAATGACAAAAAACTCTCCCTCTTACTCTAGCACCTAATTGTCTGAACACTATGTATGTCCTTTGTATAATTACCACTTTCTGTGTGTGTTGCCCTTTTCTTGTTGAATGTCTCCTTAATTATCAAGTCAAGTCAAGTTTATTTATATAGCGCTTTCCACAATGTTGATTGTGTCAAAGCAGCTTAACATAGTTCTAGTAAAGTCCAGATTTCAGAGTTGAAGTTCAGTTTAGTTTAGTTCAGTGTGGTCTAAATTTCACTGCTGAAAGTTCAAACACCGCAGAGCAAATCCACCGAAGCACAGTTCCACAAGTCCCGATCCGAGCAAGCCAGTGGCGACAGTGGCGAGGAAAAAAAACTTCACCAATTGACGAAGTGAAGGGAAAAAAAAACCTCGAGAGAAACTAGGCTCTGTTGGGCACGACCATTTTTCATCTGGCCAAACTTCCTGTTCAGAGCTGCAGTCTAGGCGCTGGAGGCTGAAGAAGCTGGACGTCCATCGTGGAGAAGCTGCAGGTGTGAGTAGGGCACCGGCAGGCGGTCAGGTTGGCCCGCAGGATCAAAGTGGGGACTCGTTTATCACAGTGGTCATTCAGGAATCAGTCTCATGCACTCCATTTCTCCATGACGACCACAGCATCAGCTCGGGATACGACCTGGTTCAGGATTATGCATACCTTGGGATCATATCTTTACAGGTCTTGGATCGCATCAATGGCGCTGCATAGTCTCTAGGGACCTCGGAATGAGTATCCCCAGGTGGAAATAGAGAATAAAGAAAATAATTAGCGTAGCTGCTGTTCATAGTGTATTTAAACGAGATGCAAAAATGGAGTGTTATAGATGAAAATAGCAGTTATATAAACAAACATAGAAACAAACATGTAAAGCATATGAGAGTTTCTAACACAGTGTCTGGTGTATTGAGGAGTGTGTCCTACAGGTGATGCATTGAGTGTATGCTTTACTAAAAAGATAGGTCTTTAATCTAGTTTTAAACTGAGAGAGTGTGTCTGAGCCTCGGACATTATCAGGAAGGCTATTCCAGAGTTTAGGAGCCATAAATGAGAAGGCTCGACCACCTTTACTCGACTTTGCTATTCTAGGTACTACCAGCAGCCCTGAGTTTTGAGATCTTAAAGAGCGGGTTGGATTGTAGCAAGACAGAAGGTTGGTTAGATAAACAGGAGCTAGATTATTTAAAGCTTTATAGGTAAGAAGCAATATTTTATAATCAATACGGAACTTAACAGGCAGCCAGTGTAAGGAGGATACAATTGGGGTGATATGATCATATTTTCTAGACCTGATAAGAACTCTGGCAGCTGCATTTTGTACTAGCTGAAGTTTAGAGGATGCTGGGCAACCAGCGAACAGAGCATTATAGTAATCCAGCCTAGAAGTCATGAAAGCATGAACTAGCTTTTCTGCATCTGAGATGGATAGCATACTTCGTAACTTAGCGATATTTCTCAGATGAAAGAAGGCGTTTTTTGTGACATGGGAGATATGATTTTCAAAAGTTAAATTGCTGTCTAGTATAACACCCAGATCTTTTACAGTAGAGCTAATGCTAACTTTGTGTCCCTCTAATTGCAGGTCGAGTTGTGAGATCTATCTGTTTACAGGATTTAGGCCCAATAAGTAATAATTCTGTTTTGTCAGAATTTAAGAGAAGGAAATTGTTGGTCATCCAGTCTTTAACATCTTTAATACATACAGTTAGCTTAGACAGTTCAGACGTCTCATCAGGTTTTGTTGAAATATATAATTGAGTATCATCTGCATAGCGGTGAAAGCTGATCCCGTGTCTTCTTATAATGTCTCCCAGGGGTAGCATGTATATTGTAAACAGCAAAGGGCCTAAAACTGATCCTTGAGGCACCCCATACTGTACTGGCCTCACCTGTGAAAGCTGTCCATTTATATTCACAAACTGGTAACGGTCACTTAAGTATGACTTAAACCATTGTAGAGCCTGTCCCTGGACGGCTGTAGAATTTAAGCGATCTATGAGGATATTGTGGTCGATGGTGTCAAATGTAGCACTGAGATCAAGTAAAACTAATAACGTAATTGTAAGTTGCTTTGGACAAAAGTGTCTGCTAAATGTAATCGGACAACTGGTTGAGTTAAATGTTTGTTTTCATCTGACTAGCAGGACATTTATTAAGTCCATTATTTGCATATTCAAACCCATGCACATTTGCTGTGCCACTATTAATGTTAATAAAACAATAAATAACTTTCAGAAACCTTTGAATAATTAATATTCCAACATAGTTCTATGCATTCCTAAATTGTCAATGTGAATATTTCCCACTATTTTCTGTTGCTTTCTACAAGAGCGCACGTGTTTCAATGGTGTCCAAAAAAACTGTGACCTGAAGTGCCTCGCTCAGCGAAACGGCAGTATGAAAGCGAAAGCGTAGCCGGCCGGCCTGCTGTATGACTGTATAAACATAACAGGTTGTGAATGAATCAGAGGTCATCACCTGTCTGCTGGTTAATACATAATTTATGTCTCAGCATTGTTTCATTACAGAGCATCAAAGAAATCAATGGCCCAGCGGGGTTGCTATCACAGCGTATATACAAGCACACGTGCACACGTATAGAAATCTCACCCCGGTCGCACCTTGAGCTGTAACTCTCCTGAGCGGCTCTCCCCGTGCGCCGATGCTCTTGACAGCAAGGAAAATAAATCCCCTCTTTTATTCGGTGCAGAATTCAGCGCACAAGTGGCTGTAATCAATAAACACACAGCCGAGCGAAGTGATTTACGCTGCCCCGTGTTTCGCGCACAAAGAAAACGCTGTTTCCCCCCCCACAGGCGGCCGCCGTAATGGAGGCCTTTCAATCTTAATGGACGGCTACGATTGTCATGCTTGTTGTAGCAGTATTCAAAAGCGCCATCCGATCAGCCTGCGGGACAGCGCGGAGCAGACAGATGATTAGGTACTGCAAACGAGCCTTATCGCCAGGGGAAATTGATGACTCAATCCAGGGGAAGATGGACGACTTCATTTGTGTCATATAAAGAGCTGTAGCGCTCGTAACGGAGTTATGATTGAGCTTTAAGGGAAGCGTTCATAATGACATTACATCCTGATATGCCTCTCCTCTTCATCTGGCATCCATCCATGTGTGTGTGTGAGGACTGGTAGAGGCAGAGATGAGAGGAAAGAAAGAGAGAGAAATAGTGGCTTGTTCACAGCTCAAGAGCCTTGATGGAGTTCTTAAGCTGAGGTATCAACTTGTTGACATACAGTATAGTATACACTCACTGGTCACTTTATTAGGTACACTTGTCCAACTGCTCGTTAACGCAAATTTCAGCCAATCACATGGCAGCAACTCGATGCATTTAGTCATGTAGACATAGTCAAGACGAACTGCTGCAGTTCAAACCGAGCATCAGAATGGGGAAGAAAGGTGATTTAAATTACTTTGAACGTGGCATGGTTGTTGGTGCCAGACAAGCTGGTCTGAGTATTTTAGAAACTGGGATTTTCACGCACAATCATCTCTAGGGTTTACAGAGAATGGTCCGAAAAAGAGAAAATATCCAGTGAGTGGCAGTTCTGTGGGTTCAAATGCCTTGTTGATGCCAGATTTCAGAGGAGAATGACCAGACTGGTTCCAGCTGATAGAAAGGCAACAGTAACTCAAATAACCACTCGTTACAACCGAGGTATGCAGAAGAGCATCTCTGAATGCACAACACGTCCAACCTTGAAGCGGATGGGCTACAGCAGCAGAAGACCACACCGGGTGCCACTCCTGTCAGCTAAGAACAGGAAACTGAGGCTACAATTCACACAGGCTCACCAAAATTGGACAATAGAAGATTGGAAAAACGTTGCCTGGTCTGATGAGTCTCGATTTCTGCTGCGACATTCGGATGGAAGGGTCAGAATTTGGCGTCAACAACATGAAAGCATGGGTCCATCCTGCCTTGTATCAATGGTTCAGGCTGCTGGTTGTGGTGTAATGGTGTGGGGGAATTTTCTTGGCACACTTTGGGACCATTAGTACCAATTGAACATTGTCAACGCCACAGCCTACAGTTTTTTTTTTGTTTGTTTGTTTATTTTGCATTTGTCTTCTGCTCTTCACACCCTAGAACACAAGTGCTACATCAGCTAAGAATCACTCTTTTAGGAGAAACTATTGAGATACTGAAGATATCTCAATCGTGTGTGTGTGTGTGTTTCTGGGTGTTTTATTTCTTATAGAAAGAAGAGAGCAAGTAGAGTCGAGCTTGAGATGGAGAAAAGTGAATCGGCGAGGGAACAAAGAGAAAACACTTGAGGCGATCATTCCTGGCAGAGAGCTGGCAGCTCCCGTGCTTTCTTTCCCATTTTTTTTCGCCTTTTCTTTTTTTCCTGTAATTTTAAAATGTTTCCCTCCACCTCCAGCAAAGTGCAATAACAGTGTACAGATTGCTTATGTCATCACATTTTGACAAACCTCCCAATCCAATTTGACCTTCATTTTCACCCATCTGCTTCCCCTTTATTTCACCGTTCCAGTGCTCTTTTTCTTGCTATTTCTCCAGATTTCCAGTTCGTCATTCACTCCTTCCATTTTAATCCCTTCTTCTTCTTTTGTCAGTAAACTTAATTGTGTTTTCATGACCTCTCATTGTACACACCTTTCATAATGTTAAAAGTTCGGTTTTCTGAGATCTGTGGACATGAATAGGAACACTCATTAGCCATGTGTAAAGTGATAGTTCACCCAAAATGAAAATGACCTTGTGGTTTTAAACCTTTTTGAGTTTTTTTTTTTATTCATCATCATTCATTCATTTTCCTTCGGCTTAGTCCCTTTATTCATCAGGGGTCACCACAGTGGAATGAACCACCAACTTATCCAGCATATGTTTTAAACAGCGGATGCCCTTCCAGCTGCAACCCATCACTGGGAATCATCCATACACACTCATTCACACGCATACACTACGGCCAATTTAGTTTATTCAATTCACCTATAGCGCATGTGGACTGTGGGGAAAACCGGAGCATGCAAACTCCACACAGAAATGCCAACAGGACCAGCTGGGACTCGAACCAGCGACCTTCTTGCTGTGAGGTGACAGTGCTAACTACTGAGCCACCTTGTCACCCTTTTGTTTTCATCAGTTCAACACAAAATAATATATATATACTGCTCAAAAAAAAGAAAGAGAACACTTGGATTACATTGTGTTGTTTAAGGGTCCCCTTTATTTTTTTTTGAGTGGTATATTTTAATAAATGTTTGTTGCTGGCACCCACTGACTTCCATAGTAGGAAAAACAAATATAATGGAGGTCAATGAGTGCCAGCAACCAACATTCTTCAAAATATCTTCTTTTGTGTTCAACAGAGCAAAGAAACTCAAATAGGTTTTGAACAAGTGAAGGGAGAGTAAATGCATTTTTAGGTGAGGTATCCCTTTAAAATTCATTCATTTTCCTTCAGCTTAGTCGCTTTATTCATCAGGGACCGCCACAGCGGAATGAACCGCCAACTTATCCAGCATATGTTTCACACAGCGGATGCCCTTCCAGCTGCAACCCAGTATTGGGAAACATCCATACACACTCATTCACACACATACACTACGGCCAATTTAGTTTATTCAATTCACCTATAATGCATGGGGGAAACCGGAGCACCCGGAGGAAACCCACGCCAACACAGGGAGAACATGCATACTCCACACAGAAATGCCAACTGACCCAGTCGGGACTCGAACCAGCTACCTTTTTGCTGTGAGGCGACAGTGCTAACCACTGAGCCACCGTGTCACCTTCCATTTAAAATATGCACTCAAAATGCTGTTTGTTCCAAAAAAAACCTCAATAATTGTGTTCATTTTAAGTAAGTAGTTAAAATGAACACAATTCTTGAGTATTTTTGGGGGACAGCTTAATTGTTTTATGTTCAATCCACTTAAATTTGTAAAACTAATAAGTTAACTTAATTATTTCATGTTGTCCCAAGACAAATCATTTTTTTACTGTGTGGTTTGATTATTTCAAAATGGGCTCTCTTGGTAAATGGGTTAAATTTTTGCCATTTATTTCTTGTTTGGAGACCAAAATCTCTGTTGTGTTGTTACTTCATTTTATCACAGTTGCATAACGTTTATTAAACATTAAGATTGTGTTATACAGTAACTGAATGCAGTGTTTTTGTTTTTGAATTACAGGTGGGACTTCTCATGGCAAACAGTGGATTTTAGAGCTCCAGCAGACACAAAAGATCCATTTGGTAACATTTTTAGGCATCATACTGTAAGTCACTCCCAACGTGAAGGCTCCTGCTTAAGGTAAGCAGCCTATGGCAGCATTAAATCTATGCATTGCATGTTCTTTGTGGATAGAATGATCAGGAAATAAATTGTCTATTTTAAATGGGTTTTTTTTTTTTTTTTATTCCTACAAATTTTGATTATTAGCATTTATATTTTTATGAATATTAAGACTAAGTGTAATCTCCAGAATCAGGGTTAGTTTCTAATACCATATTTACAGAGCTATGGAAAATATATTAAGAGACCACTTGAAAAGTCTCATTTTCTCTGGATTTACGATTTATGACTTGAGTGTTTGAATAAAATATATATTTTTGTTTTATTCTGAAGAATGAAAAAACTGAATTAAGTCTGCACACTCTCACAAATCAGAAAGACACAAGCAAGATTAAGAGATAAGCAATTTACTGAAAAAAAGATAAACATTTTGGTCACAATGCCAAACTAACAACTGGAAGTCATCTTAATTTGATGATTAAGTCACATAATGATTAAGTAGATCACAAGAAGCTGACCAAGCTAAAAAGAATGAAAGAATTAATGAATGAATAAATAAAGGGCCAACATGGTGGCCTCACAGCAAGAAGGTCGCTGGTTCGAGTCCCGGCTGGGCCAGTTGGCATTTCTGTGTGGAGTTTGCATGTTCTCCCCGTGTTGGTGTGGGTTTCCTCCGGATGCTCCGGTTTCCCCCACAGTTCAAAGACATGTGCTATAGGTGAATTGAATAAACTAAATTGGCCGTAGTGCATGTGTGTGTCAATGAGTGTGTATGTATGTATGTTTCCCAGTACTGGGTTGCAGCTGGAAGGGCATCTGCTCTGTAAAACATATGCTGGATAAGTTGGCGATTCATTCCGCTGTGGTGACCCCGGATTAATAAGGGACTAAGCCGAAGGAAAATGAATGAATGAATGAATGAATGAATGAATGAATGAATGAATAAATAAATAAATAAATGAAAAGATTATTAAATCAAATGATAGGATAAACAAATAAATTCTAAAGAAAGCAATAATGCTTATGTACTATAATGACAGTAGGTAATACATTTCATACTCAAAAAACATACTTAATGCTTAATTTAATATTTCTCCTCTTGAACTGTCATTTCAAGTTTGCTTTATTCTGTAAACTACTGATGACATTAATATTTGGTATTAAATCTTAATCAAATATACCGTTGATATGATATACTGATTCTTTTTAAGTTCATTTCAAAAATAGTCACATATCAGATCATGTTCCCTATGTAGGCAGCAAGACAGCTTACTAAGCCGTGACTGTATAAAGGAAGTCCATATTTAATGTTCAATTGAATATTTCTCCTCATGAATTGTCATTTCATGCATGTTTTATTCTGTAAATTACTGATGACATCAATATTCAGCATCAACTATTAATCAAATATACTGATGATGTAAATATGTCAGAAGATATCCTGAATTTTCAGTCTCAACAATTGAAAATAATAGTTATTCTAAGCAGTTGTCAATTTCTGGGGGGGAAATGCTATAAATTACTATTTCTTTATTTCTTTATATATGTTATTTCTATATTTTAATAAGCACTGGTCAGAATAAGTGTGTTGTGTTATACAAACTTTACTTCTTTATTTTTAACAAATCGTACAACTAGGAGTGCAAAAATCTGTATTGTTTTCATTACTATAACAGATTCTACGTAAAGGTTAATTGTAAAAATAATCACATATCAGATCATGTTCCCTATGTAGGCAGCAAGACAGCTTACTAAGCCGTGACTGTATACTGGAAGTCCATATTTAATGTTCAATTTAATATTTCTCCTCCCGAATTATAATTTCAAGCATGTGCCAATATTATCTCAGGTTTGCCGTGAGTCAATCACTCATCTGAGGCAGCGATATCAGATTTTCATGTGTGATAAACAGAGCAGACGCTTCCCATATCAAACAGACGTGTGTGTGTGTGTGTGTGTGTGTGTGTTTGTGCTGTGAGAAACACTCACCGGGGGAGATGGAGACTGACATTTACCTGTGATTTTTCCAGTCGGGCCTGAAATGACAGAGTGCGTAATATGTTGAGGCCCTCAAAAAATGCCACTTCAGATCTGGAATCAATTTGCATTTCCCCCGAGCCCGGATAACACAGGCCTGTCAGAGGAGGATTTAGATCCGCCATCAATAATGATGTTACGGGAGAGGTTTGCGGAGGGGAGAGGGATCAAATTGAAAGACTGATGCTATATGTTTCAAATGATTGCCCTGTGAGCTGTGTGTTTGTGTGTGTGCGCGTGTGTGTGTGTGGTTATTGGAGCGCACCCTATTAGCTCCTCTTGTTCTGCACTCCAGGTTAAGACTAGTAGGGGAAGAAACTAGGAGATGAACACGTCAGATGATGCTTTTGAGTGCTTTTAGAGAGCAATAGTGGGCGTTTGCTATTACAGAGGTGTTCGTTTCCCTTATACAAATGTGATACATGTAAATATATTTTTTAATTGGTGGATCCAACCCAGGCTCATTCTGATTACGTAGCCCTATATACATTTCTGGAGAGCACCAAATACGTCCCAGGAGCTACGTTTTTTTTTTTTTTCAGTTTTTGTTTCAGTTTTTGTACTGTTACAATCCCTGGCAGTCTAGGGGAGTGGGATTGCACATTTGGCTCTGATGATGACTGGTTTCGCAAAACTCAGGGTAATTGTGTGGCAAAGCAAAAGGGGACAACAAGAATAGTGTTCAAAAATGGTGATTTATTTACACAAGTGAGAGTGAAATAGTGAACAATATATTTACAATGTAATATAATAATGAAGACAATAAACAACAAAGAGTTAGAAAGACTGCTTATGGGTGATGCTAAAGAAAAGAACCAAACAAAACCAAATAGTCTTACTAATGTTTACAGCAAATCCCCTCTAATCTATTCTAATAAACAAAAGATATGAAAAATAATTCTTCAACGTCGGTGACGTCCAATCTAATCTACACTGTCTAATAATCAAACCAAAAATACATTGGTTGGCACACACCCGCTGACCTGGTGTATCTATACAAATGTTTAAACTATGTGCTGAAATGTATGTCACGTGACGTACTTACCTCCCAGTCTTTCTAAACTCACAGCAAAACATGAGGATAGGGTAGATCTGGTAACACAACGGTAAGGACAGACAGTACCACACTTGACAACAATGACAGAGTGTAAATCAAAATAAAGACGAGCAATACTAACAAAATATGGGGATAACAAACTAACAAACACTTTGACAAATCACAAAAGCAAACTAAACAAACGAACCAAGATACAAAGAGCAATGTATCGATCAAAGTCAAAGAGACAGAGAAAGTCAGAGTCAGAACGACAGAATAACACAGAGACTGAAGTTAGAACGACAGAATATCACAGAGAGACTGAGTTGTCTTCCTCCTCCACGCGACTGGAGACCTTATAAAGGACAGGTGGCATGCGGTGATTGGCTGGGACCAGAGCAGAGTTGCAAAGCAGCAGCCAATCGGAGAGCAACAGTACTGGGATTGGTTGCAGCAAGGACATTATTGCAGCCAATCAGGGGTAGCAGTAGGTGGAGCAAGCACAGTAGCGGACTGGGTGACAAACAGAGACACATAATGAGACATGATAAATAATCAAAATAGCCAGATAAAGTGCTGGAACGTAACAGTACGCTTTTTGAGATCTCAAATTTTTCTCGCGAGTGCCATTCGCAGCTGCTCTTCCTCCACCAGAGGCCGTTGTCGTCTGACTGACTGACCCAGCCTCCTCCTTCCCTAAACCCAACCGATAGTGTTTTAAAAAGCACCGATTGACTTGCCTACCGGCTTTCCTAAACACAACCGACAGTGTTTTGAAAAGCAATCCAGAAAAAGAAAAACCTGCGAGCCACTAGATAAACTAGGAAAAGCCATCCATATGGAGGTCAGCTGGTAAGCACGAAAAGGAACGGCCTCATACCGCCCCGTAGCATTCGTTTTAAAGACTAAATGCAGCCATACGTACTTCTGGCTACATAATTCGCGATCTCCAGAAATGTATATAGGGCTACGATTTCAGAAATAGCCTGCGTTGAGTGGATCTCATTTGATTGACAGGTTGATCCCGCCCTCAGATTTCTTACACAATTTCAAAATTCACAAGAAAGTAAAAATGATAACCTGATTTAAAATTATTTCGATATAAAGTCAATATGTCAAAAAGTAAAAAAAAAATAATAATAAAATAAATCAAATAAAAAAATATATATATATATATATAATCGTGTATATAAAAAAGAAAATCTAAAAACCCTTTTGTATTAGGAACTACTTTTTTCCGCCAGTCATTCACATCTGCAGCTGACGTCAGAACAGCAGAAGCCATTACTGATTCACCAACGTCACTTTAGAGGTAGTGTTTGAATGATTCTCTAGCGTAATGTCTGAAGTGAAGACAAAACAGGTGATCCTCTGCTTGTTGCTGTATGTGGGCAGAGTATTACACAAGGGTGAAGGGTGAAGAGGCGGTACGAGTGATGTTACTGGCAGAATATCGCATGGCTATCAGCCAGTCAGATTCAAGAACCAGACATAACTGTTGTATGTATATATATATATATATATATATATATATATATATATAGTTTCACAATTTTTACAGAAATAATTAATAGAAAAGAAAGATGTTGGAACTAAGAGTTGAACACATTGAGGCTTTTGAGAGCAGCAATAGAGCACTATAGTGGTTGTTTGTTACTAAACTTTCTCTGAATATTTAAAAAATAGTTGATAAATGCTGAGTGTCTGTTCTTCTGATGATGCTTATCCAAGTGAAACAGCTCTTTATAATAGTAAAAATGTAAGACGGGGCTTTATATTTGTTTTTTGATTTTTTTTATGAGGAGCTGGTTATGGATGGTTGTGGTTTGTGATTGGTGGATCTCATTTGATTGACAGGTTGATCCCGCCCTCAAAATAGAAGAAAAACAAAAAATTACAACCTGATATAAAATGATATATATATATATATACACACAAATGTAAAAGAAAGATTTGTTTGAATTAAGAAATCAAGGCGTCAGAGGAGGTGTTTAGGCAGGGCCTGATCTTTTTTTTTTCTATAAGGAGTTGTTTGGATGGTTGTGGTTTGTAATTGGTGGATCTCATTTGATTGACAGATTGATCCTCAAATTTACAAGAAATTACAAATGATGACCTGATTTAAATCATTTTGATATAACATCAATATTTTATGCAATATTCTTTTCACAATTTCACAAATAGAAAAGAAACATGCTTTGGAATTAAGATGTGAAGGCGTCAGACGAGTAGCTGGTCGTTATTACAAAGGTGTTTTTTTCAAGGCATTAATTTGTTTTTATTAAAATGATGCTTATTTAAGTGAAATGGCTCCTTTATTTAATAAAGATGTAGGGCGGGGATTGATTTTGTACGTGGGGAGTTGATTGGATGGGTGTAGTTTGCAAGTGATTGATCTCATTTGATTGACAGGTTGACCCCTCCCCCACACCAGTAAACAATAAATCAGATAAGAGATTTCACTGAAGAGAGGGTGAGGGATTTATTTTGAATAAAAAAACCATAAAACAAAACACAAACTTAAGAACATTTTGATTACTGCATTATAAAAAAAGATAGAAATTACCATCTCTATTACATGACTAAAATTATACATATTATATACATCTAACTAACTTAAAGTATACATTTTTAAGCATGTATTACACCTGTAAGTAGTTTTAAAAGTGCAGGTAATTATGAGTTTAGTATTTTAACATCTCTATTCAATTTTGCAATTAAACAGAAATAAAAGAATATATACATATTTCATATTATTAAACAATAAGACAATAAAACAGAAGCAAACGTCATCGTTTAACACTCCAGCACTAGCAACACCAAGGTCATATATAATGTAAACCTTCAATGCCATGTAAAAGTCTCTTTGGATAAAAGTGTTTGCTGGAAAGAAATGTGTAAATGTAAGTTAAATCATGGTCACTGTAGATCAGCTGTGAATGGTTTATACACTAGCTTTATATTTCAGCTGAACTGTGGGGAGAAGTAATAGGATTTATACTTCTAGAAGCTCTGCTATACTTTATAGAACAAGAGGGGAATAGTTACTAATAATTAAACAGAATGAAAACAATAACCACAGATTCTTTTGCTCCAATTTCTATGTGACCTACAGTCAATAAAAGTGCTAAGTATTACACTCAGTTAAGGATTTCCAAATAGTAATTAAGATATTCATAATAAAAAAAATTGTGCTATCTGAGTTTAAGCTGTAACGCTGTAACAACTTCATTTTTTTATTGTTGTAATTACATTGTTACTTGGATATTTAAATATGACATACAAGATCATATTTGGATTACACATATATAAAATATGTCATACATATGCAACATTTTGAAATATTGTAAAAACAGCCATTTACATATTTTTTCAAATATTGGAATTACAAATATGTACACATACACTCACCGGCCACTTTATTGGGTACACCTGTCCAACTGCTCGTTAACGCGAATTTTTAATCAGCCAATCACATGGCAGCAACTCGATGCATTTAGGCATGTAGACATGGTCAAGACGATCTGCTGCAGTTCAAACTGAGCATCAGAATGGGGAAGAAAGGTAATTTAAGTGACTTTGAACATGGTTGTTGGTGCCAGACGGGCTGGTCTGAGTATTTCAGAAACTGCTGATCTACTGGGATTTTCACGCACAACCATCTCTAGGGTTTACAGAGAATGGTCCAAAAAAAGAGAAAATATCCAGTGAGCGGCAGTTCTGTGGGCACAAATGCCTTGTTGATGCCAGAGGTCAGAGGAGAATGGCCAGACTGGTTCCAGCTGATAGAAGGGCAACAGTAACTCAAATAACCACTCGTTACAACCGAGGTATGCAGAAGAGCATTTCTAAACGCACAACACGTCCAACCTTGAGGCAGATGGGCTACAGCAGCAGGAGACCACACCGGGTGCCACTCCTGTCAGCTAAGAACAGGAAACTGAGGCTACAATTCGCACAATCTCACTAAAAGTGGGCAATAGACGATTGGAAAAACGTTGCCTGGTCTGATGAGTCTCGATTTCTGCTGTGACGTTCGGATGGTAGAGTCAGAATTTGGCGTCAACACCATGAAAGCATGGATCCATCCTGCCTTGTATCAACAGTTTAGGCCTATTAGTACCAATTGAGCATTGTGTCAACGCCACAGCCTACCTGAGTATTGTTGCTGACCATGTCCATCCCTTTATGACCTCAGTGTACCCATCTTCTGATGGCTACTTCCAGCAGGATAACACACCATGTCATAAAGCGTGAATCATCTCAGACTGGTTTCTTGAACATGACAATGAGTTCACTGTACTCAAGTGACCTCCACAGTCACCAGATCTCAATCCAATAGAGCACCTTTGGGATGTGGTGGAACGGGAGATTCGCATCATGGATGTGCAGCTAACAAATCTGCAGCAACTGTGTGATGCTATCATGTCAATATGGACAATATTTTCTGAGGAATATTTCCAGTACCTTGTTGAATCTATGCCACGAAGGATTAGGGCAGTTCTGAAGGCAAAAGGGGTCCAACCCGGCACTAGTAAGGTGTACCTAATAAAGTGGCCGGTGAGTGTATGTGCAGCGTATGTTTTAAAATATTGTAAAAACAGCCATTTACATATTTTTTCAAATATTGGAATTACAAATATGCACATATATTTTCACATGTATACAATTATACCCAATATATTTGAACACAGTTGAAGTCAGAATTATTAGCCCTCCAAAATTTTTAGCCCCCCTGTATATTTTTTCCCAATTTCTGTTTGAAGGAAAGAAGATTTTTTTTCAGCACATTTCTAAACATAATAGTTTTAATAACTAATAACCGCAGATTTTTCTGCTCCAATTTCTATATGTGACCTACAATCAATAGAAGTGCTAAGTATTACACTCAATTAAGGATTTCCAAATAGTAATTAAGATATAATGAAATCAAGCTATCCGAGTTTAATCCGGAACGCTGTAACAACTTAATTTATTGTTGTAATTAAAATGTTACTTGGATATTCGACTCTTTACACCAAAAAAACAAAAAAAGATGGATAATTGCCACCGAATTAAAACAGAAAATTGTGTCACTCTGCAGATCAAAGAAAAGAGGCTTTATTAAGACATAACTTTTAAGCCACGGGCCACTCTTTGGTTTCTTGACATTAATGAGGATATTTATTGCGCGCTGGCAGAGGAACAGGTATCAGCTGTTATCAGCACATCATTAAGTTCTTCCAGATCTGCCGTTCTCCGCACGCTAAAGGGGAAGTACATGACACTTTGGCCACTTTGTGAAAATGTGCAGCCATTGAGGGATGATGGCATGATTATCTGGCATGTTCCACCCTGTGCGATGGGGGTCGTCCTTGTGTAAATATATATAGAGGTAGAGATAGATAGATAGATAGATAGATATGAGATGACAGAGAGAGGAAACTGACCTCCAGCCAGTGGTGTTTGGATGGATATCACTGCTGGACTCTTATCGGCGTGAAAAACTGGGATGATCCATTTGAGGGGCAAAATGATGAAGAATGATTTCATGGTGACTTAAAAAAAAAAAAAACTTCGAAAATATTTGAAAATCTGAAATCATGTACATAATGTAGCACACAACAAGTCATGCATGATGCTAAATATAATAACAATAATAAAATACATAATGTAGCACATAACAAATTATAGCATGAAGCACATGATTCATTCATTCATTCATTTTCTTTTCGGCTTAGTCCCTTTATTAATCTGGGGTCGCCACAGCGGAATGAACCGCCAACTTATCCAGCATATGTTTTACGCAGCGGATGCCCTTCCAGCTGCAACCCATCACTGGGAAACATCCATACACACTCATTCACATACATACACTAAGGACAAATTTAGCCTACCCAATTCACCTGTACCGCATGTCTTTGGACTTGTGGGGGAAACCGGAGCACCCGGAGGAAACCCACGCAAGCACGGGGAGAACATACAAACTCCACACAGAAACGCCAACTGACCCAGCCGAGGCTCGAACCAGCGACCTTCTTGCTGTGAGGCGAACGTGCTACCCACTGCGCCACCGTGCAGCCCGAAGCACATGATGTATAATATAATAACAATAATTAAATGACTACCTTATTAGTCATTATTATAATTGATGTAATAGTCTTAGTCATATAGTCATATTATCATACTCATATATTCACAGTCATATAAAACTATATGAGTTTTATATATATATTTTATATATATATTTATACAACAGTTCTGTCTGGTTCTTGAATCTGATTGGCTGATAGCCGTGCGATATTCTGCCAGTAACAGCACTTGTCCAGCCTCTTAACCTTTCCCCCTTGTGTATTACTCCGCCCACATACAGCAACAAGCTGAGGACACTCTACAGTTTGACAAATATTGCTGCTGTTGGGCAACATAATGTACTTTTGAGGCATTTTTAGTCGAGAATGTAGTTGTTTAGATTGCAACTATGCAGTTTATTTAAAAGGATAGTGCCTACTTTCAAATATTTATAATTTTTGAGAGACAGCATGTCGGCAGCCATTAGCCTGTCATTGAACAAAGACGGTTGACGATGTTCATCTACAAAATAGCGACAGAGACCACATAATAAGCCCTAAGAGAACAAATTGCTGTCACTCTGATAAAAGTTTTATTTATGGATAAAATTACAAAGCACTGCAGTGTTTGGGTGTTCTGTGTTTGTCTGAGATAATTAGTGACCAAAATGTGTATATTCCATACAAGCTCAACGGTCAGTTCTTGTCATGTGACTTGCGGCATTCATTCAACGATGTGCGTGTACCTCCATTGGAAATAACAAACTTGAGCGAACTCTAGAAAAGATGCAATATACAAATGGCCCCTAAAAGGCCGCTGTCATTTGCGATCTCCAGCAGTTGATTGCACAGACATGGTGGATTCACCCGATTTGTTGACAAATGGGTCAACCCCATTCCTTGGCAGTTCTGGGGTCCTTCACTGGGCTTCACTGGAAACTTTCCAAAGACATCTGTTTCTTACTCATTTTGCTGCTTGTGGGTTAAATTTGGGCGCTCAAGTGACCGAGATGTAAGCGAGAGAATACACTCATTTTTCAAAATAAAAGATTTTTCAAAATAAAAGATTGTTCAGACTCAGATAATAAATAAAACAGAAATAATTAATGATCTCTTGTGCGGCCCGGTACCAATTGATCCGCGGCCCGATGGTTGAGGACCACTGATGCAAATAATGTAATCAAACTATAATAATAAAACCATAAAAAACAGAAACAATATACATGTATATAATTTTAACATTTGTGATTTGTGCAAGACCTGATATTTTAGCTGTAACAAAACAGTGATTCATTGTCTTGCTTGATGTTAAAAACTGCTAGTTGTTATCAAATTTTATTTACATTTTTCTAATAAACAGACTGGTTTATAGCCCAAAATACTTTTACTTTTTGTCTCATGTAAAAGTACTTGTATAGCCTGTTTTATATGTGTCGTTGAAGTGTTTTATTTTATAGTATATGTTAGTTATGCATAGGTTTTTTAAAAATATCTCTTATGTCCAGTATTGTGTTTGTATTTATGATTAATCTATGTAGCACCGTTGTCCTGCGAGACACGACATTTCGTTCCTCTGTATGTCCACACGTAGCAGAATGACAATAAAGCTTGACTTGACTTATTTAAAGTGGGAGATTGGGAAGATTCATAACGGCTTTAAAAAAACTTTGGATATGTGAAAAAATATATAAATATAATGAAACACGTGATGCAAATGAAGTATATATACATAACTTTGGTTTAAAATGTGGGGGGGACACAAAATGGGGGAACATTTTTATTGATTTAAATGCCATTTACTGCAATTACCTGTATTTTGGTGATACAAAATTCAAACTAATTTAATTTCAAACTAACTTAAAATGATGAAAATTCCAAAAAATCTTTATGAACTGTGAGTGCTGAATTATTTTGTAATATTTATTGGAGATAATACAGCAGCAAAATTAATATGCAAGCAAATTATAGGCCTATGAAAATGTTGATCATTATTTTATTAATCAGTCTTTCATGCATTAACAACAACTATTTTCAGTAACTACTAATTTTTAGTAACTACAACTTTTACTTTTTATTCAGTTTGTGGTCTCATCTTATTTGTAACACTGTAAGCTATTACATCGTCTTCATCTACATCTACAAAGATGCCGTTGTCGCGCACAAGTAACATAGTAAACATGTCTCCAGTCTCCGGCAGAAACGGTGACATAAACAAATGAATAACCATCCATAATTCAACACTATTGTGTCGGTAGACTAAATGTGTTCGATGGGATGTTGTTCTGAGGACTTACCTTTCAAAATAAACCGTTATGTACAGCAATGAATGCGTGTGTGTGTCTTGATATTAAGATGATAAGTATGTACTCCAAATCTAATAAGCGTTTTCTGTACAACTTACACACATTTAGCAAATACATTCTTTATAAGCTTTCCATTGAAAAACAACTAGCTACAATGGCTGCTTGAGGGTTGTAGCTTTAGACTGATGTATAGTTTGTCAAGATTACTCGTGTTCTTTTTGATGTAATCTATTCGTAAACGCTGAAATGTGCAAAAACAGCACCCCAGTGCGTCCACGTCCTGACGCTGGCTAAGATTAATGAAAGAAATACAATATTTACATTCCTTTTGCTCATTTTCTGTGCATTACAAATATCTAAACATTAACATTAGACTAACATCAACAGTATTGACATAATCTGTCTGACAGAAATACGATTAATCTGACCTGAGCTAATATGCTGAATCAACTTACATCTTTTCTTCCATCCATGTTGTACACATTAACTATATATTTTGTTATAATATATAATACATTTGTTATTATGCTTGTTAAAGTTGAATTTTTGCAGCTTAGGTCAATATCACAATAATAACCGTATACCGAGATAATTAAAAAATAGATACCATCATAAGTCTGGTACACATGCATACCAAGTTCACTAGAAAAGAGCATGATTGAATATGCAGAACGAGTCCTTCAATATAAAACTGCACATTAATGAGCCTTTTAATTGCACCGTGTCCACAAGCTTCTCTGTGTTATTTCCTGTAGACACAGGAAGCTGACGATGAGTTTAAAACTCCGAATGCAACCAATGCAGCCGTTCTCGGGCGATCGGCGAGGCTAAGCGAGGTTGACGTCAAACACATTTATACACATCGCAACCGCTGCGAACTCGGCTTTCTGTAAATTTAGCAGGTTGACCTCTGGACTCTTACCCAGACACCTCTTCTCCTGCGTGATGGAGGAGTGAAGGTTGTGCGTTTTTAACTCTATGCAGTGAAGTCAAGAGCTAATTGGAGGTGGGCAGTTTGGCGCTTTGACTGGAGGCCACAGGCACCTGCACTCTCTCTTTCTCTCTGCAAACACACACATATTCACGTTCTGCATGCACTTACACACTCAGTCCTGCCTGCAGCTACACAGCAGAGCCTCAGTGGTCTCACATCCCAGTTTGGACCGAGCTGCTATTCTGTATCGATTTTTTGGAAGCTCTTTAAATGCGTTTATAAATGCACAAGTGTGAGAGCGTAGACGGCTTCTCCTCCCACTTTCTTTGTTTCTTTCTTTCTTTATGTATAACAATATATATATAGAGAGAGAGCTGTAATAGAAGATATACTGTTGAATTTCTGCAGAATTGAGACAAATGTTGTAGGGTGAATATTGCAAAAATCGGTCAAGAACATTACTGGTGCAAATCCATTGAGATATATATATATATATTTATTTGAAATAGTGCTGCATTGGGATTTTTGTTATTATTATTATTATTATTACTATTATTATTGTTATTGTGCCATAATGAATTGAGATTATCAGGTTTTTAAAAATAATGCTTTAATGCATTGTGATTTCAGAATTTTCATTGCCACATTGCATGGCTATTTTAGCTTTTTAAAGTCATAATGGCTTCAGATTGTAGGATTATTTTTGTTTAATTAATGTCAAGAGATTTAAAGCTTTTTAAATGATGTCATAATGCATTGAGACTAACATTTTTCAAAATAATGGCATACTACATTGATTTTTATTATCATTATGCCATAATGCATTACGATTTTAAGGTTTATACAATAATGTCATTATGCATTGTGATTTTAGGATTTTTATTGCCACATTGCATGGCTATTTTAGCATTTTAAACTCATAATGGCTTCAGATTGTAGGATTATTTTTTGTTTAATTAATGTCAATGCATTGATTTTTTTTATTTTTTTTATTTGTTATTTTGTAACTACTAACTAATAATAATGCATGCAGTCTTCAGCATTTTTTTAGAATGCCATGATGCATTGAGTATTACAGATTTGCTTTAAAATCATAATGTATTGAGATTTAAAGATTTTTAAATTGTCATAATGCATTGAGACTTTAACATTTTTAAAAATAATGGCAAACTACATTGACTTGTGTTATAATTATCCCACAATGCATTATGATTTTAAGGTTTTTAAAAATAATGTCATTATGCGTTGTGATTTTAGGATTTTCATTGCCACATTGCATTTAAAAGTCATAATGGCTTCAGATTGTAGGATTATTTTTTGTTTAATTAATGTCAATGGATTGATTGATTGATTGATTGATTTTTTGTCATTTTGTAAGTACTAACTAATAATAATGCATGCAGTCTTCAGCATTTTTGCCAATGCCATGATGCATTGAGTATTAAAGATTTGATTTAAAATTCATAATGCATTGAGGTTTAAAGATTTTTAAATTCATAATGCATTGAAACTTTAACATTTTTTAAAATAACGGGACACTACATTGTTTTTATCATCATTATACCATAATGCATTACGATTTTAAGGTTTATAAAATAATGTCATTATGCATTGTGATTTAAGGATTTTTATTGTCACATTGCATGGCTATTTTAGGAATTCAGTCATAATGGCTTCAGATTGGATTATAAGATTATTTTTTGTTACATTAATGTAAATGCATTGATTTATTTATTAATTTTTTGTCATTTTGTAAGTACTAACTAATAATAATGCATGCAGTCTTCAGCATTTTTGCCAATGCCATGATGCATTGAGTATTAAAGATTTGCTTTAAAATTCATAATGCATTGAGATTTAAAGCTTTCTAAATTCATAATGCATTGAGTCTTTAACATTTTTTAAAATAACGGGACACTACATTGTTTTTATCCTTACGACATTTTATAGTGTCATAAGGATTTTTAAATGATGTCATAATCCATTGACGATTTAAGATTTTTTAAAAGTAGTGGCATACTCTATTGAGATTTGTATTATTATGCCATAATTCATTTGATTTTGATTTTAAAGATAATGTGATTTTTGTTTAAATAATATCAATATCATTGAGAATTTATGATTCTTTTTTGTTTAATTAATGTCTTAATGTTTTTCAAATTAGTATAATATGTAGACCGTTTTGTATAATACCATAATGCATCAAGTATTAAATGTGTTTTAAAAGTCATAATCCATTCAGATTTTAGCATTTTAGAATTTTTTTTTTTAAAGTAATGTTACTTTAAATAATGCACTGAGATGTTGCCACTTTTTAAAATAAGAGATTGAGATTTTGGGGGGAAAAAATCAGTAATGTAATGCATTTTAACATTTAAAAATAACATTATCCGCTTGTTAAGTCATGACGTATCGGTGACGTGTGGAATACTGTTTCAGGGTCCAAGCCGCTACTCATTTGAATTGAGAAAATGTTCATTTATGACCCCCTTTTAGTCCTATCACACATTAAAGTGAATTTCATGTAAAATCATGGTGTACACAACAGTCTCTGGACTTGCTGCATCACAGACACCAATATTTTAACAAATTATAAAAAATGAATCACTTTCTGGCCATCGGATATTAGGCATGGATATATATATATATATATATTGCGATCGGGATTTTCAAAAGTATTACATTGCTTTGTAAACGTTTATTATTACCATTTGATGAGTCTCCCCATACAGTTTGATAGAGCGCTTGGACCCGGAAGCCGCTTCGCGTGACGTCACACTTAACAAGTGGATAATCCACTGAAAATGTCAAATTTTTTAAATAACACCATAATGCATTGCAATTTTGGCAAATAAAATTCAATAATTGAGATTTTACTATTTTATTTTAAATTTAAAATACACTGAAATGTAATGTTATTAGTTTTCTTTTTTTACTGAAATTGTACCATTTTTTTATGAAATCTCATAATACATTGAAAGTATTTTCAGTGTGTGGAAACTTTTGGAATTATGACAATTGTGGTGTCTGTTTTAGCATTACTTTTTTAACCTATTTTCAAGTTTTACAATCACAAGGTGTTCAAAATTTAATACCCAAACCTTATGACATTGTTCTGAATGAGCAGAACAAAACTGCTAAGAGACAGAGGTAAAAAAAAGTGCATGTTTGCAAACGTTTCGGAGTGCGCGAGAACGATTACGGGCACATTGTCTGATTTTATCAAGTAATTGCAGCAGTACTCAGATGTGCGAAGGCAAAGTACACATAAAAAAAAAGCATGCTCCTCTTTTTCTTTTTTTTTTATATCATGCACTTACACACTTCACACACACAAACCATTAACAAATCCTTCACTTTTTTTTTTCTCGCCGAACACACGCACGCACACACACACACACACACACACACACACACACACACACACAC
>CAIGQV010000001.1:30415525-30426088 GCA_903798115.1 Danio jaintianensis | reverse complement strand
CACGCACACACACACACACACACACACACACACACACACACACACACACACACACACACACACACACACACACACACACACACAGAGGCGTCAGGGATTGTGTGTTATGGCTTGTTAGAAATGAGGAGATAAAACTTAGCATAGTGCTCCCAATTAGTGCAGCAGTGACCATGCGCTGTCTGAGACGAACAGAAAGAGAGAGAAAGAGCGATAGCGGGGAAAAAAGAGGGTCGTGAGGGAGAGAGAGAGAGCGAGATGAAAACGGCTTAAGCATTCATTCTGAGTAGAGAGACAGGTCCTATTAACATTTAACAGCATTTGTGCAACTTGGTGCGGAGGTTATGATGCAAATGAAGGAGAATTAAAAGTGGCCAGGGGTTTGGCATTGATGGATTGCAGTCTGGCAGCTCTCACACTTCCCAGTGTCCATCAGAGGCGATTACTATGTAATTAAAGCTTATTTCTGGACTCTCCGGCGCATAATTACTTTGTGAATGTAACCATCATCTAAACGCTGGAGAAAAACTGCTTCGGCGTTTAGCCGGCCAGTCATTTCCGCCGGCTTGTGTCAGATATAGCCATCAGACGGCGCAAAAAGAACTGTCACTTTTAATAAGAGGCAAAAAATTAAATGAAACAGTATGCTTATTACAGAAAAATTAGGCTTTCAAGAGTCCTTTCTGTGATTTGCATAATTTATTCGCTCCCCCCTCCTCGCCCGGAGCTTTAGGCAATTTCCCTCACATTTAAATCGATTGCACATTTAAGGCTACTTAAAGAAAATTATCACTTTGCATATTTTAATTGTTATGAAGGAAGTGATTTGAGAGAGGTCTGCGCCTCATCCTCTTGAGCGAGAGAGAGAGAGAGAGACACGGCGCCGGCGTCGCAGATAACCTCCGAGTTCACACACTTTCCACTCCACTTTCATCAGAATGCTAATGAGGAAGCTAACGCTAGGACAAGTGGATCTTTGATATTTACAAAATAGGCCCTAATAACTCGAGTGTAATTTCTTTCATACAACTTTAGTTTCTCCTCTTTTCTTATCGCCACTTGTGTTTCATTTCTTTTCTTTTTTCTTTTTTTTTGTTGGGCCAGAAATAAAATCCATGATTTTCCGCTTCACTTTCATCAGAATGCTAATGAGGATGTTAGCACTAGCGGATCTTTGATGTTTACAAAATTTAGGACTTAATAACTGGAGTTTAATTTGTTTTACACAACTTTGTTTTGCCCATGTAACTAGATGTACATCTACAGACTACAGATCTACAGACTTTTTCACATTCATCCGAATGCTAATGAGGATGCTAACGCTAGTAGATCTGTAATATTTAAAATATTGTCCTATTAACTAGAATTTTTTAAAACAACTTTCTAGTTTCCACTATTTGTGTCTATGTCCAGACAAAAACAACTGACCAAACATAAATTTCACACACTTTCCACTTCACTTTCATCAGAATGCTAATGAGGAAGCTAACGCTAGGACAAGTGGATCTGTAATATTTACAAAATAGGCCCTAATAACTCGAGTGTAATTTTACTAATTTAGTGTCGAGTGTAATTTACTTATTTATAACTCGAGTGTAATTTTTTTGTAACTTTAGTTTCTCCTCTTTTCTTATCGTTCCACAAGTTCCACACATTTTCTACTTCACTTTCATCAGAATGCTAATGAGGATACCGCTAGTTAGCACTAGTGGATCTTTGATGTTTACAAAATATAGGCCCTAATAACTGGAGTCTAGTTTGTATTGCACAACTTTGTTTTGCCCATGTGTGTCTAGATATAAAGTCTACAAACTTTTTTCACATTCATCCAAATGCTAATGAGAACATTTCTGATATTTAAAATAAAATGTCCTTTTAACTGGAATACATTTTTAGAACAACTTTATATGTCCGATTTCCACTATTTGTGTCTATTTCTGGACAAAAACAACTGACCAAACATACACATTTCACACACTTTCCACTTCACTTTCTTCAGAATGCTAATGAGGAAGCTAAGGCTAGGACAAGTTTACAAAATAGGCCCTAATAACTTGTGTAATTCTCTCATACAATTTTGATTTCTCCTTTTTTATCACTTCTTTTTTTATTTTATTTTGTTGTCTGCCCAGAAATAAAACACAAAGTCTCACACTCTTCACTTCACTTTCATCAGAATGCTAACAAGGATGCTAATGCTATTTTTACAAAATATTTACAAAGTTTAGCCTCTAATAACCGGTCTAATTAGCTTTACACAACCTTATTTACACATCTTTGTCCATCAGAATGCTAATGAAGGTGCAAACTTAGATATTTACAGTGTATTTTTGTTTAGTTTACACATATTAAGCTGGCAGCTAGCTCTCTGCAACTCTCACATGGTTGCCCACTGAAGCTAAGCAGGGCTGCGCCCGGTCAGTACCTGGATGGGAGACCACATGGGAAAGCTAGGTTGCTGCCGGAAGTGGTGTTAGTGAGACCAGCAGGGGGCGCTCAACCTGTGGTCTGTGTGGGTCCTAACGCCCCAGTACATTGATGGGGACTCTATACTGCTTAGTGAGTGCCATCTTTCGGATGAGACGTTAAACCGAGGTCCTGACTCTCTGTGGTCATTCAAAATCCCAGGATGTCCTTCGAAAAAGAGTAGGGGTTTAACCCCGGCATCCTGGCCAAATTTGCCCACTGGCCTCTGTCCATCATGGCCTCCTAACCATCCCCATATCATAATTGGCTTCATGTCTCCTCTCCACCAATCAGCTGGTGTGTGGTGTGCGGTCTGCCGCATTATGGCTGCCGTCGCGTCATCCAGGTGGATGCTGCACAGTGGTGGTGGATGAGGAGATCCCCCAATGTGTAAAGCGCTTTGAGTGTATAGAAAAGCGCTATATAAAATGTAAGGTATTATTATTATATTTGTTTTTCCCTAAATTTTGTCCAGAAAGTCAACCGACTAAACTCTTCAATTACATCGCACTGCTAATGTGGACAATAACGCTAGTGGATATTTGATAAATATATACTAATAACTGGAATATTTTTACACAACTTTATATAATTCTTTTATCTTATACTACTTTTTTGTGAATATTTGAGTCCAAAAATAACCAATCAAACTTAAAGTCTACTGACTTTCTACTTTACATTCATCTCAATGTTAAAGAAGTTAATGCTAATGGATCATTGATATTACCTACATTTTGACTGCAGTAACTGGAGTCTAATTAGTTTTACACAACTTTAAATGTCAAATTTTCTTTTTTTTTTTTGGTCCATAAATAAGTACAAACACACTTAATGTTCATCTGAATATTAATGAGGACACTAAAGCTATAGCAGATCTCTAATAACTTGCTATTTGTTTTGTCTTTTCTAATCACCACGTAATTACATTTTTCCCCAGAAATAAAACACAAAGTCTCACACTCTTCAGTTTCATCAGAATGCTAACGAGGATGCTAATGCTATTTTGACAAAATATTTACAAAGTTTAGCCTCTAATAACCGGTCTAATTAGCTTTACACAACCTTATTTCTGAAGTTTTGTCCATCAGAATGCTAATGAAGAATGCATCTTGGATATTTACTACATTTATTTTTGTTTAGTTTACACAACATGGTTTTTCCCAAAATTTTGCCCAGAAATAAAGTCAACCAACTAAACTCTTCACTTTCATCGCACTGCTAATGTGGACAATAACGCTAGTGGATATTTGATAAATATATCCTAATAACTGGAATATTTTAACTCAACATTATTTTATCTTATTTTTTGTGAATATTTGAGTCCAAAAATAATCAAGCATAAAGTCTACAGGCTTTCCACTTTACTTTCATCTCAATGTTAAAGAAGCTAATGCTAAATGGATCATTGATATTTAGCTAAATTCAGCCTGCAATAACTGGAGTCTAATTAGTTTTACACAACTTTGTATTTCTATTTTTCTTTTTTTTGTCCAGAAATAAGTACAAACACACTTAACGGTCATCTGAATATTAATGAGGACACTAACGCTAGCAGATTTTTGATATTTACAAAACAGGCCCTAATAACTTGTGTGTAATTTAATAAAATGCTATCTGTTTCGTATTTTTTAATCACCACATAATTACATTTTTTTCCCCTAGAAATAAAACAGAATAACGTTCACAGTCATTCCACTTCACTTTCACCAGAATTCTAATGAAGCTAATATTAACATAAGTGGATCTTTTGGTACTTATAAAATAGGCCTTAATAACTGGAGTATAATTTGTTTTCCATATTTTTATTGTCCAGATATAAAGTACAGATTTTCCACTCCACATTCATCAGAACAAGGATGCTAATGTTAGGACAAGTTGATATTTTAATATTAACAAAATAGGCCATAACAAGTTGTAATAATAACATAATAACTGTATTTTTTTCTCTTTTCTTATCGCCACTCAATTAAACATTTTTGGCTACATAATAAACATAATAAAGAAAATAATAATAAAGTTCACACTTTAATCGAAATACAAATGAGGATGCTAACGCCAGTTCATCTTTGATATGTACAAAATTTAAGCCCTGGAGTAATTTGTATTTATTTATTTTATTTTATTTTTGTTAAGAAGTCTACCTGACTAATAGTATTGCAAACGCTAGTGGATATTTATCGATCCTAAAAACTGATGTCTATTTTTATTTTATTTAATTTAATTTTTCAGAAATGGCATTTATGCTTAGTTTAGTACTGTATGTCTAGGTCATTTAGTTTTGTCTACAAATAACATCTACAGGCTTCACACTTTCATTAGAATATTATATTTGCAAATAGGCCCTAATAACTGGATTGTTTCTATAACTTTATATTCCCCATCTTTACTTTTTAGTTTATATTTCTGGACAAAAACAGCTGACTAAACACAAAGTCTACAGAATACACCCTTTTATCAGAATGCTAATCAATCATGATGCTAATGCTAGTGATATTTGTCTAATACCTACTTACTCCCAGGGTCATTTATATCGAAGTTGATATTTAGCTGCACCATATTGGTGTTTCGCAACATTTAGTTTCATCTAGTTCGAAACATCTAGAGGTGGGTTATTAGCCCAGCGCTCAACCCCCAACCTGGAGGACCAGGACATACACATACACTACGGACAATTTAGCTTACACAATTCACCTATAGCGCATGTCTTTGGACTGTGGGGGAAACCGGAGCACCCGGAGGAAACCCATGCCAACACGGGGAGAACTTGCAAACTCCACACAGAAATGCCCACTGGCCCAGCCGGGGCTCGAACCAGCGACCTTCTTGCTCTAAGTCGACAGCGCTACCAACTGCACCACCGTGTCACCCTATGCCTAATAACCTCAGTGTAATTTGTTTTATGTATATGTACATGACTTACATTAACTGTGTTTGCTTGGTCATTTATTTTTGGCCAGAAATATCTACAGACTTTCCACTCCACTTAAATCATAATGCTAATGAAGCTAACGTTAATATAAGTGGATCTTTTGATATTTATAAAACAGCTTATGATGGCTAATTTGTTTTGCACATTTGGATTTGTTCAATTTTCAAACACCGTTTTTGTTATGTTTGTGTTTTGTTGATCTGATTTTGTCCAGAAGTACAAACTTCACGCTTCACTTTCCACATGATGCTAATGAAGATGCTAACGCTAGTGGACCTTTTATATTCACAAAATGTAAGCCCTGCTAACTTGAGTCTAATTGTTTTATTGTTTCTCATATACTTAATTTGTCCGATCTATTCTCTTGGTGAAAAAGTTTGTACAAAAATAACTGAATCTAACATGTTCTGGTCCTTTTATTAGAATGCTAACAAAATCGCTAGCCCTAGTGGATTAAAAAAAAAAAGATTCATATTACTTTTAAACTTTTTACCTAGAAATGTTGTGTTTGTGGTTGGTCATTTAGTTTGGTCCACTCATGAAATATACAGAATTTGATGACATTTACAATATAGGTATAGTCTAAAGTTTATAAAGTCTACAGACTTCATTTTCCACATGATGCTAATGAAGATGCTAATGCTAGTGGATCTTTGATATTCACAAAATTTAAGCTCTGATAAATCGAGTCTAATTGTTTTATTGTTTCTCATATACTTAATGTGTCCTTTCTATTCTCTTGGTGGAAAAAGTATGTAAAAGAAATAACTAAATCTAACATATTTTCTGGTCCTTTTATCAGAATGTTAACAAAACCGCTAGCCCTAGTGGATTAAAACAAACAAACAAAACAAAAAAAAAAGGTTTATATTACTTTGGTCATTTATATTGGTTGTTCATTTAGTTTGGTCCACACGTGAAGTAGGCCTATACAGAATTTATGACATTTACAATATAGGTATAAACTCTAAAGCATATAAAGACTACAGACTTCACGCTAAGGGGCAGTCGTGGCCTGGTGGTTAGAGTGTTGGACTCGTGATCCGAAGGTTGCTGGTTCGATACTCGGTACCAGCGGGAATTGGGGGTGGGGGGAGTGAATGACCAGCACTCTCCACCACCCTCAATACCACGACTGAGGTGAGTCCCACCGTTCCCCCCAACTGCTCCCCGGGCGCCGCAGCATGGCTGCCCACTGCTCCGGGTGTGTGTTCATGGTATGTGTGTGTTCACTAACTGTGTGTGTGCACTTGGATGGGTTAAATGCAGAGCACAAATTCCAAGTATGGGACACCATTTTTGGCCACACTACACTTCACTTCACTTCACTTCACTTTCCATAGAATGCTAATGAAGATGCTAAAGCTAATGGATCTTTATTTACAAAATTTAGGCTGGAGTCTAATTTGTTTTATACAACCCTATATATAGAGAGAGAGAGTTTATGTTGGCTGTTTCCATCCCCCTATTTTTATATGCATTTTGGAATAATGCTAACATCAAGATGCGCATAAATTTTGAAAATGTGCTTAAAAAGCGTATACAGTGGAGTAGGAAAAAATTGTAGTAAGAAAAAATGTGTATAAACCATAATGGAAACACATTTATCGAATAAATTCCAGCATGCACATCAAAAAAAGTCATGTGATTTTGTTTTAACAGATCATGTGATTGCAAAAATGGGTGCGATGGGGCGGTATTAATGGACAAACCAGTGTTTCGAGCACATTGTAAAACATCTGAAATGTTGCTTTGCTCAGTCAAAAAATCACTCAGCTAAAGTCTGTCATCACAGTGGTTCAGTATTGTTATTATTATTATTATTAATTTTCTTTTCGGCTTAGTCCCTTTATTAATCAGGGGCCACCACAGCGAAATGAACCGCCAACTTATCCAGCAGATGTTTTACACAGCGGATGCCCTTCCAGCTGCAACCCATCACTGGGAATCATCCATACACACTCATTCACACACATACACTACGGCCAATTTAGTTTATTCAATTCACCTATAGCGCATGTGGACTGTGGGGAAAACCGGAGCATGCAAACTCCACACAGAAATGCCAACAGAACCAGCTGGGACTCGAACCAGCGACCTATTTCACACACATACACTGCGGACAATTTAGCTTACCCAGTTCACCTATACCACATGTCTTTGGACTTGTGGGGGAAACCGGAGCACCCGGAGGAAACCCACGCCAACACGGGGAGAACATGCAAACTCCACACAGAAATGCCAACTGACCCAGCCGAGGCTCGAGCCAGCGACCTTCTTGCTGTGAGGCGATCGTTCTACCCACTGCGCCACAGTGACGCCCATTATTATTATTATATTATTACTTTCAGAACTGTCTTGAGCATCTGTCTGCATTCCCAAAAAGCGTCTCACACCTCCAAAAACCACTGTGTATTAATTGTGTTTCATTTTCTGAGGCGCAAGTCATTTATTATATAGGTAAAAAGGCCCACAATGGCTTCTATCGCAGCAAATTACATTTTTCTTTGTAATATTTGGCATGGTGGCTCAGTGGTTAGCACTGTGGCCTCACAGCAAGAAGGTCGCTGGTTCGAGTCCTGGCTGGGCCAGTTGGCATTTCTGTGTGGAGTTTGCATGTTCTCCCTGTGTTGGCGTGGGTTTGCTCCGGTGTCCCCCACAGTCCAAACACATGCGCTATAGGTGAATTGGATGAACTAAATTGGCCGTAGTGTATGAGTGTGTGTGTGAATGAGTGTGTATGGATGTTTCCCAGTACTGGATTGTGGCTGGAAGGGCATCCACTGCGTAAAACATGTGCTGGAATAGTTGGTGGTTAATTCTGCTGTGGCGACCCCTTATAAATAAGGGATTAAGCCGAATGAATGAATGAATATTTGGCGCCAGTTTATCATGAAGTGCCGATTTTGTTCTCTTTGACTAATTAGCTTGAAACTGTGCTTTTTTCGCAAATATTATATGCGATGTTCCAGTTTTGCGCATAAATCTAATTCATATCTTTGGATGGAAGCATAACTAATAATATTCAAAAGAACAGACTCTGATAATGTTATACTTTTATGCGTTTTATTCTTAAATAATTCTTTGACAAGTGGATCCTTTTATTTTTATGCACAAATGCTTCCTACTTTTTTTTTATTATGATTGTCATAAAGGCTCAAACGCACACAGCAGGCGATCAATATGTGGAAGGGAGAGTTTTGCATCCGTCTCTCTCTGCGTGTGTGTGCGTGTGCTTGCGTGCGTGCGTGTGTGTGTGAAACTGAGAAACAAAGGAAAGTGAATCTCTCATTCATCATCCTGAAGCCAATGACAGCAAACGTAGAGCCGACGGCTGAAACTCTAGCGAACGTTTAAAAGCAGAGAGCAGATCAGTTTAATCATCACCTTATAGAAGAACAATAGCACTTCACTGATTCAGAAACAACCGTCATTGTGCTCTAATCAGATGAGGAGGGAAAAATGAAACGTCATCTTATTACTTAATACTGCGTAGTATATACACTACACTATTATTTTAAACATAGAGCAACATTTATGTGACAATGATGTGGAGTTATTTATGAAATGAATGATATAGCTTGAGTGAAATGATGAGTGTATGATGAAAATCACACAAGAATATGATGATGAGTGAAAGAACATATATAAGTGGTGTGTGTATTTCATTCTTAGATATATTGCATACTTTTTACAGTGCACAGTGTGTATTATATTTGAAGGCAGTGTTGATATTGCTATAGTATGCTGTTAAAACACGAAATCTTCTGAAACTGTAGTTTAAAACGTTTTCATTTCTAAAGACAAAAACAATGAGATAAATTGAGATTTTTTTCTCTTACAAATACAGTATATTATTATTATTAATTTCACATTAAATTGAATGTTTCTATGTGAAATATACAAGCAGTTTCTGAGTGAAAATTGTTTCTACGTCACTACTGCAATGTAAGATTGTGTTTCCAAGTGTGATTATGTTGAAGTTTGTTTTAGTAATTTAATTTATTGAATCATTTATTTTTGGGGCATGCATTAGCAAAACATAGTGTCATATTTTGATTAAAAATAAATAATAATAATAAAAAAAACGAAATATGATCAGTGAGAAGAATTGTGTAAATAAAATAACATTTTTGTAATTATACAATGCAAATGTTTTATTTAATGTGCTACTTGCAACTGCTAATTGTTTCTACACCCACTTTCGTTTTGGATAATTGTTATTTGAAAAAAATAAATAAATGCAATTGTGTGTAAATATTTGTTTTAGTTTGAAGTTTAGGACTTTTGTAGGGTATTTACCTTTGAGTTTATTTTAATACATAATTTTAATTTGATGTATTCCATAAATTGTTCATTTAAATTAAATGTTAATTAGCAAAATATAGCTCTGAGTGATCTAAGTTTTTGTTATTTTATTATTCAATTATTTTTTTGTAGCTACATTGTTCATTTCACACCTTGGGTTCCACACAATTCCTTCATGTTGTCCCAACATAAATGGATTGTTAACTTTATTGTTTTTACAAATTTAAGTGGATTGAACATAAAACAATTAAGATGTCCCAAAAAAAACCTCAAGAATTGTGTCTATTCAGCTCATTTTAAATAAATAGTTTAAACAAGCAGCACCATAAAGGACGCTCTTCAGGAATTTAGCAAAAATCGTTTTATTTTTTGTTTGTATTACCTGCCATTTCTTTGAAATTAAGTGTTCATTTTACTAGCAATTACTGATTATTTCTTTTTTTTTTTCAGTGTAAGCAGCATAAAGGACGCTCTTCAATAATTCAACAAAAATTGTTTTATTTTTGAGTGTATTACTTGTCATTTCTTTACAATCCACTTAATTTTCCACAAACTTAAGTGGCTTGAACGTAAAACAATTAAGTTAAAAACCTCTCAAGAATTATGTTGATTCAGCTCATTTTAAGTAAGTAATTTAAACAAGCAGCAAAAAGTTAATGTATTACCTGCCATTTCTTTGAAATTAATTGTTCATTTTACTAGCAATTGCTGGAATGAACCGCCAACTACTCCAGCATAAAATAATAATAATAATAATAATAATAATAATAATAATAAATTAAAATGTCTAGAGACCTTCATGTGAAAATTTTCCATCTTTTTTTCAGTGTAAGCAGCATAAAGGACGCTCTTCAGGAATTCAG
>CAIGQV010000001.1:30385006-30415515 GCA_903798115.1 Danio jaintianensis | reverse complement strand
CTTCAGCTTAGTCTCTATTTCAGAGGTCGTCATCAGCGGAATGAACCACCAACTATTCCGGCATATGTTTTACACAGCGGATGCCCTTCCAGCCGCAACCCAGTACTGGGAAACACCCATACACTACAGCCAATTTAGTTCATGCAATTCACCTATAGCGCATGTGTTTGGACTGTGGGGGACACCGGAGCACCCAGAAGAAACCCACACCAACACGGGGAGAACATGCAAACTCCACACAGAAATGCCAACTGGCCCAGCCGTTGTTCTTGCTGTGAGGCCACAGTGCTAACCACTGAGCCACCATGCCGCCAAACCTATTCATCTTTAGTAGTTAAATAAAAAAAATGTAAAAAATTGCCTTACAATAGATCAATTGCAAATGGTGCACTAATTTTAACACTGAAGTATTGATACAAGTCTGTAGTTTTTTGTTTGTTTGTTTTTTTTAGGGCATATTATATGAGAGTCAATGACAAAAAAAGTCTTTAATGCACTAAAAGCTTTATTTTTGCACATGAATATGTGTCCAGCAATTTATTTATTGATCTTTATAGCTTGCCCCCATCTTTCAAACCACTAGCTTGCACAGAGTTTTCAAAATCATTATTGAATTTACTATCAATTTTAGTATGAACATTTGTATATATTTTAAGTACAGGTCAGTTTCATTTTTACTGAATGACCATGGTTCTTTATTTCACCAATATATAGCCTTTTCTTTTCTCACACAAAAGTTGTAGCTTCTCTGACAATTAATAAATAAATGCTGGATTGTAACCTAGCTTGGGTCAAATGGACAAACCCAACTGTTAAAGAATGGTTAAAAAAATAATTTAATTCAAATTAAATATAATTTACACTTAAACTACATGTAAATGATAATTATAGAATTATGAATAAATATAAAATTAACCCAATGTTGGGGTTGTCCATATTTGACCCAACATATACGTTTAAGCCAATTCAAAACTTTCAAAACATATAAACAGTTGAAGTCAAAATAATTCGCCCTCCTGTGAATTTTGTTTTCTTTTTCAAATATTTCCCAAATGATGTTTAACAGAGCAATACATTTTTCACAGTATTTCCTATAATATTTTTTCTTCTGGAGAAAGTCTTATTTGGTTTATTTCGGCTGGAATAAAAGCAGTTTTTATTTTTTTAAACACCAAGGTCAATATTATTAGTCCCTTTAAACAATATTTGTTTTCTGATAGTCTACAGAACAAACCACTGTTATACAATGACTTGCCTAATTACCCTAACTTTAACCTAATTAACCTAGTTAAGCCTTTAAATGTCACTTTAAGCTGAATACTAGTATCTTGAATAATATCTAGTTTAATATTATGTACTGTCATCACGGCAAAGATAAAAGAAATCAGTTATTAGAAATGAGTTATTAAAACTATTATGTTTAGAAATGTGCTGAAAAAATCTTTCCGTTGGGGAAAAAAATATATACAGGGGGGGCTAATAATTCTGACTTCAACTGTATGTGTGTGTGTTGCAAACAGTCTAAAACATAAAGATTTAGTTTACTAAAAAAAAACGGGCCAATGCTTTTTATAACACACCCCATTTAAATGTAGCTTTACAGGAAAAAAGACTCTCTGAAAATCATCATAATTCAAGCTGTATTCCCAGCTCACCGAGAGAGCAAAAATATGACAAATTTCCTCCCATTTGAGGGGGTTAATCGTTCTGTACAGATATTAGATTAGACTTTATTGGCTGGCTCCCGAAAAATCCATTAGCATTCATAGATGTGCACATTCTCACATGATAATGACTGCGCATTTCCAAACAACATTAAAGAAAAACAGAAATAAATGTAGAAATGCACTGTAAGTAAATATATATATATATATTTATATATATATCTGTTAATTAACTGTTTCCATTTCACAAGTGTTTTCAGTTCATTTACGGTTGTGAATTGCATTATGGGATGTTGATCTCTGCTCTGTCAACTTTTGATGTTGAAAATTCAACTCTACAGTTTAACAAAGTGACTTTTATTGACATTTTAGTAGTTTGACATCATATAAGAAATAATATATAGAGTATAATAATATATAGAGTGTAATATAATAAGTCTGAACAATAACAGAAAATGTACTGCCAGTTTATTACAAGGTTTCTGTAGTGTAATATACAACAACCCAGACAATATAGCATTTTAAACTAGTTAAAATGTTCATAAAGGTAACTTTTTCAAGGTTAAAAGTTGTTGGAAGAAAGATCAAGATCCCATAATGCAATTCAAAAGCATATAAATGTGGAAAAATAAAACATGAATCACAAAATATGGAAAACTGCTAATTTACGGATATTTTTTTTACAGTGTAGTGTTATCTGATTGGATGGCTATGCTAGTGCTCAGTTGCAATGTATGCATTTTTGTTTCTCATAAAGTGTACTTATATAGCGCATTTATCGTGTATGGTCATACACCCAAAGCGCTTCGCAATCATGAGGGGGGTCTCTCCACACCCCCACCAGTGTGCAGCATCCACTTGGATGATGTGACGGCAGCCACAGGACAGCGGCGCCAGTGCGCTCACCACACATCAGCTATTGGTGGAGTGGAGTGAGAGTGACACAGCCAATTCGGTGGATGGGGGTGATTGGGAGGCCATGATGGGTAAAGGTCTATGGAGGGATTTGGCCAGGACACCGGGGTTACACCCCTACTCTTTACGAGAAGTGCCATGGGATTTTTAATGACCACAGAGAGTCAGGACCTCGGTTTAACGTCCCATCCGAAAGACGGTTATTTTATAGAATAACTTCACAATAGCCATGCTTAAAAAAAAAACATGTTTGATATATTGTGCATTGTATAGGTCTCTCTCTTAAACGGATCTCTCAATACACCATTTTATTTCAATGCAGATCCATATATTTAAGAAAAATCGACATACATTTCAAAGATTTGAACAAAAGCTGCAGTGCATTCAAAGGAGAAATTAAAACACGACGTTTCGAAAGCATTTGAATGATCTTTTATTGTCCTTCGTCCCTATGCATACATGAAAATACATTTACGTTGAATGTAATTATGGCAATATTGTACATACACACACACACACACACACACATGTGGTGCATTTCAAAATGTTATACTAATAACAAATGTACATTAAGTACACAAATGTGCAAGTGTATCTAATGTACAAATATGATATATGAAATGTACCTCCATTTCATATAGAACTTTCATATATAAAAATGCACACTTACACACTTCATAATAAGTGCACACACACGCACGCACGCACACACATCCACATGCACACTACAGTTCACAAAGAGGGGAAAGCGATTGAGTTTGATTGGAAAATGAAGGAGAATTTGCATGAGAAGACCTATACAGTCCACAATATGCAGTTTTCAGTGTACGACAGACAGTCTTTCTGAGGTAGACTGCTCCAGTTCAACAACAAGCCTGTTTTTTGTTTTTTTTGTCCTTTTCATTTCTTTTTTTTTTTTTTTTTTTTTTATACGTTTTTGTCTCGTTTTATACAAATGTGTGACATTCAAAAAAGACAGAACAGAGGTACTACATGTCAATATGTAGCAATGAGGTAGAAATGGTCATAAAGAATAACAAACACTGGTGACAATAGAGATGAAAGAACCATCTAGAAGCAAATGAACACGCAAACTGAAGAAGATTTATATCTACACTGGAGATGTGCTTGTTGTTGTTGTACTTTTAGGACGTTTCCTACTCTCTGCTTCGCAATCAATTAAAGGAATGTTCCGGTTCAATGCAAGTTAAGCTCTATCGACAGCGTTTGTGGCATAATATTGATTAGCGCTGAATATAATTTGGACTAATCCCGATCATAAATCAAGAGTTACAGTAACACTTTCATTGGAAGTAAACAGGTCAAGAGTTACGGAGGCTTTAATGCATTTTTGTTGAAGCACAAAGCTGTAAATGTGTTTAAATTGACCTTTCTGAAGTGATTTTCACAATTCCTTCTTTACATTCAAATTGAATCATTACTGTACATCATGGCAAAGTTAGTATATTAATTAATCTTTCTTTAACAAGTCACCTGGCTATACTACTAGCCCCCCTCTTTTTTAATGGTATATCCTGTATTTATAAATTGTTTTAACAGTCTGGTGTGCGATAACAAATGTTCTATACTTTAGTTAAATGATATATTGTATATTAGGTAATATTATGGTAATAATATTTGGTATTTATGCAGTAGTTATTTAGAGATCCAATGATACAAAATGTTCTCAGTAGATATTAGAGCTGCACGATTCTTGCTAAAATGAGATTTTTGTTTTGGCTTAAAATCAAGATCACGATTTTCTCACGATTGACATATGGTAAAACAACAATAATAATATTAGGCGTATGATGTGTAGGTCTACTGTTGGTTAAAATGCTAAGTTTTGTATAGACTTGGAATGGAGGACTTGAACAGACTTTAAATTTAACCTGGTCATTAATGCACAGTAAAGTAATGACATCACAATACAACTATCATAATTCTGAAGTTGAATTATTGCGTTTGAGACATATGCTTGCAATCTGTCATTAACAACATAATGGGCCATTTTTCACTAGTAAAATCAGACATTTGTCATTATCAGATTCCCTCCTGCATTATATTCAACGTTATATAGAGTAGCTATACTGGCACTGTTAAACTTTACACTTTGTGTTCGCTTTGAAAGAAAAAAAACATATCAAATGCTTGTCGTAATCACAACTCTAAAATGCTATATGATCATTTAAATGATGCGTGCGGTTTTGGTTTCACTTTCACTGCCGAATGCGGCTCGTATCATAGCTGCCGTCACTTCGAAGAAAAAAATAAATAAATCATACTTCCCACGCGGCTCTCAAACGATCGCTCTGTGCAACAAACTGAACGTTATTTACAACTTTATTAACTGTTATTCACAGCCTATGCAGGTTCTGTTCACACATCATTCGTAGTAAACAAACATGTCAGTCGCGGCCAGAGGACAGAAATGAAATTTTTGGGTGAATAATACCTTATCAATACAATGTGACTCTTTCAACACCATTTGGAGCAACCTATGTAAAACAATGTGAAGACTTGTGCAACCGCCTTTATGCTTCTCCCGAACTTGAAAATATAATTGGCTGAATTGTAAAGATGCTGGATAAAGATCGTGTTGGGGGGTCGAATCGAGATCGCGATCTTTTTTCGATTAATCGTGCAGCTCTAATACATATTACAGAGTGGCATGCAGGTAATAATATTTTTGGTGGTTATGCCTTTTTTTTTTTTTTTTTTTTAAATAATGCTTCTTAAATACACAATATTGCAACTGTGTAAATACATATAAAATTTTACTCTCTCTTGTTTCAGAATCTGCTTGTTAAGTGGGACATCACGCGAAGCGGCTTCTGGGTCCAAGCGCTCTATCAAACTGTATGGAGAGGCTCAACAAATGGTAATAATAAACGCTTACAAAGCAATGTATTACTTTTAAAAATCACGATCACAAAATATATAGCCATGCCTAATATCAGATGGCTAGAAAGTGAATCATTTTTTTATATAAATTGTTAAAATATTGGTGTCGAGAGACTGTCATGTACACCATGATTTTATATAAAATTCATTTTAATGTGTAATATGACTAAAAAGTGGTCATAAAGAAATATTTTCTCAATTCAAATGAGTATCGGCTCGGATCCGGAAACAGTATTCCATACGTCACAACTTAATACCAACTTAAACAGTAAACTTATCAATGAAATTAACCATTCTTAATTCATTAGCTACATTTTGAAATTTCAATTTTAATTTACTGCAACAATTTTTTAAGGTATGTTAAATCTGTTTTCCCATTTATTTCCTATGCAATCACCAGTCAACTATTATTGACCATTTAACCTTTCAGAAACATTTCCATGATTTGTTGTGCATGTGCATGTTCATGCCTTGTCAGTTTAAGGCATTCCCAGTGAAGTGTAAAATTTATTTAATTGAAATTTTTTTGGAAGGTCAGAAATCTGTGACCATGGTTTGTGTTAAAATTTTTTTAATATATATAAATACATGGATAAGGTGAGAATTAGTCTAAGTCAAAATAATTTCCTGTCCTAGCTGACACTATGCCACAAATGCTGTCAAGAACATTCCTTTAACCAATTATAAGAGCTTTCAAAAATAAAATTTTGTTTTTGTTGAAGGGCAAACAGGCTACAGGCATTTACAGTAAAGCACCAGCCCCAAAAACACCACCAACAGTAGGACTAGAATGCAATTTCTCTCTTCAGGGTCAGTGTTTTTTTGGCTTCAAAGTCCAAAATATGATAATTCCTAAAATAAAACACTTCAGATTTATTCTATGTAATGTACCAAACAAATGTCCCTAAATGTGTGGATGTTATTTTGAGTTATGGATCAGTTTTTGTTTAGTTTGCTTTGGTTTTGAGGGAGGACAATTAAGCGTGATAGGCTTTAAACATAAAACGTCAAAAGTGCATTTGACAAATTGCACAATAATAACTTTTCATTAAAACAACACAAAAAAGGAGGCTGAATGAAAATACCACTTTAAACTTTTTTCTTTCTTTTTGAGTTTTCCGTTTAGACGACAAACAAAGGCTAGAAATCGTAGTCCTTTGGGTGTACATATCACTTTACAAACATTGTGAAGTAAGTGGTGTCTCACAGCTACTGAAAAGACTATCTGGATGTCTGTCAAAAAAAAGCAAACAGATATTTCTTTAAGGATATGTCATATATATACATACACACACACACACACACACACATGTATTGGAGGTCTGGTGCCTCCAAACGCAAATAAGAACCTCAAAAATGGTGTCAAAATACACTGCAGTGGACTAAAAAAAGTTGAAGTGTGCATCCTCTCCAATATTTGAGACACAAGTCAGAAAAATGACTGACAAAGGGAACAAATTGAAATTCTAGTGCTAGACATAAAAAAGCTGACTAAAATGATCTGAGAAAGTAAACATCAATAAATGAACCAAAAGTACATTCAAACACAAGGTTTCCTCTTACAGTTTACCAACATCCTGTGCTACCTTGAGCCAGAAACATAATGTACGCAAGTATACAAATGCATAATAATAATAATAATAATCAAAACACTGTGTGTAGAGATAGTAGCCTCCAATCCTCAAGGGGGTGATATAGTTTCCTTCAACTATGTACAAACAAAAATGTAGGCTTGCTAAACAAGACTCTATAAATGTTACATCGTCATTATAGTAATTTACAAACGTAATGATGCCTACTTTCTCTGCATACTTTGCATCTCGGAACAAAACACTTGAAATCTTCCAACTTGCATTGTTAGGAGCGCTTGTGTACTTTTGTAGGTTATGTTTCTGGCTTTAGGCAAAATGGCCCCAATAAGTGTCCCAAAGAGACCCTATCAATGATGCGTTTTTTTTACACAAAGGGGGGCGTTTAGTCATCTGGGCCCTCTTAGCAGAAGAATTGCACAGGTAGTATGAGACGAATGTTTGTTGTTTCAATTTTTTGGGAAAAAAAAAAAAAAGGCAGCTTGTTCTTTACGGAGGCTTCAGAGCGGAGCAAACCCAAAGAGGTTAAAGACACAAAGCTCTCATCTTTCTGTTCTAGTTGCAGAGAAAATAGTGCTAAACTGAGGTAGAACAGAACGCAGGGTACACATGATCCTTCAGGTATCTTTACACCAACACAATACAGCAGCAGGACAGAGTCCAAAATAAAATAAAAAAAACAGAATGTATGTGAAAATGTTTCCACTTCAAGAATCTTGTAGCCTCTTTGTAATGTTTTGGTTCATCCCAACTCTATTCGACCACACAAATACTGGCATCTACTGCATATTCTGATGTGGACCTGGTTTCTGATGAACCTTAATCTACACCTTAGTGCCTATCTTAATTGAGCATTCGTTATAGAGTCTGAACTGTGCTATGCAGGGAGGAACACGTGCTGTAGTCAATACTGGCGCACAATTCTGCTTTCGAAACTTAAAGCAATATCTACATTGGAATTTAAATGTAATTTAGAAAGAACAATAAGAATTAAAAAAAAAAATAATAATAAAATAACTCCTCAAATTCTTCTCCCAAACAACCCAGAAATGTTCTGGTTACATTCATAGTCATATCCTTTTCATTTTTTTAACTGGTTGAGGTAAACCTACAGTTTTAGAAGAAGCAAATTAGAAGCCAAACTCAGTTTTGTCAGCAGTACGTAGTGCTATAACATAATCTTTTTTTTTTTTTTTTTTTTTTGAGGTACTGTACAAATCACAATCACTTTCCTGAGATTTTGAAGAAAATCAAACACAAATGAATTTCATAAATTAGGATCCAGATTCAAAGTACAACATGGACCTTCTCCTGCCCTTCCATAGGTCAGACTTGATTGAGGAATACTGTTGTTCTTTCGAAAGAAGTGTCGAAAACAGGGAAAGGAACGAAAAGCAGAACATGTCTGTTTTAGTTTCATGTTAAAGCTCTCTATATTAGCACATGCCACCAATGTAGATGGTGAGGCAAACAAATCCAAATACAAATCAATAAAGCACCACTTCAGGCACTTCATAGCAACAGAATCTCAAAAACAGCAGAATGATATTTACACACAAAGAAGTTTGTCCTTACTTACAGAGTTCCTCAGTAAGCGGAGCTCTGCGTCTGCAGTACTGAGCCCAGAAAACAGTATTTCTCTGTCTGGATTATGTGCAAAGGGCCAGACCTTGACTTAAGTACAGCCATGCATCATTCAACTCTATCTGACCGTCCTTCAGGTTCTTCTTTTGGGGTCATCTACATTTGTAATAACCGCACTTTTTAACTGCATGTGTCACCCAAAGAATTCTGAATTGTATCCCCTTTTAGTGTAAGGGGAGGTCACCCCACTGATTTAGTTACCCCCCTTGCTCTTTACTGGCTACAGCCAAACATCTTATTCCATTCAGTGTATGTATCAAGTTCTTTCTGTGATATGCTGGGCTGGATTTTGCAAAACACATTCTCAAAGTCTTGGTATGATACCGGTCTCATCTGACCTGGTATCATTCCGGAAAGGTCTGCGCTGGGCATGCCATGGAGAGGACCGACCATGGCTTCCTGGCAAAGTCGGACCACATCCAGCCCAGAAAAGCCGTCTGTCCGCTGAACAAGCAGCGTAACCTCTTTGTCGCTGAGGCAGTAGTTGTGCTGTGAGAGCAGCTGGCTGATTATCAGGTGTCGTGCGGTGGCATCCGGTAAGGGGACGAGTAACCGCTTTACAAAGTACCTTCGTAGAGACTCATCGATCTCTTCAGGTTTGCTGGTGGAACATACCACTAGAACATGTTCCTCCGGTGAGCTTAGAACTCCATCAAGTTGGAGGAGGAGTTCACTCTTGATTCGGTTAACTGGGCTTTCTTCATTCAACTGGGCTGACAACAGCAGATCTACATCGCTGATGAAAACCACAGAAGGCTGCCGGCAACGAGCGATGAGAAATGAGGCCTGGACAATCTTCTCACCCTCTCCCAGCCATTTTGTGACTAGTGCAGAGCCACTAAGCAGGAGAAACGCAGCACCAAGCTGACTGGCCATACACCGGCCAAGCAGAGTCCGACCTGTACCCTGAGGTCCAAAGAGAAGGATGCTGCGAGGTAATGTGGCCAAGCCACTAAACATGTCTGGCCTCAGAATAGGCCACAGGACCTCATCTTTGATGGTGGCTTTCGCCATCTCCAGTCCAGCAATGTCACTCCAGTCCACAGGGGGCGTCTGCTGCAGAATCTCAGTGGTGACCATCTCTACCAAATTAGCATCGCTGTTTTTTAACTGCTCCTCAGCAAGGTGGCTGGATGAAGTCGCCGTGCCGATGGAATGAGGGAGATGCTGTCTGCTGTCGTCACTATGGTCACTCATAACTGGAGAACCGAACTTCCCAAATGACTCTCCTGACCGCATGGATCCCAAGGAACCTTTGGAGGATCCATAAGATGGAGGGGTTAGTGCCCTGCCAGACTGGATACCGAACTTCCGCTGCTGATCTGTGGGCATTGACTGCTTTGTGGGCTTAAACGCCAAAGATGATGTGTCGGCGTTCCTGTCAAATCCATTCCCTCTGGTTGAGTCAACAAGACTGTTGTCTGGCATTCTGTACATGGGGCTTTGAGCAGAACGCTGCTGGCTGTAGTTGAAATTTCCATAACTGGAGTCCATATCTCCCTGGCCAGTCATGTAAAATGCTTTTCTTTTCAGTGTGTTGGCTGAGCTGCCATTCAAAGGTGTTGGTGCAATTGGTGCATGGTTGTGGGACTGGTAGGAGTAACCAGGAATGGTGGAAGGGGGTAGGGGGGTGGGGGCAGCAATGCCTGAGGGCAAGTAAGCTGAAGGAGGGGGTGCTCCTCCTGGGCTATAGCCTGGGGCAACAGGGGTCTGTGGGGGATACCCTGCTGGAGGGTAACTGTAACTTGAGAGATTGGGGGAACTTGTGTTGTAGCTGGGCACCAGGGTTGGAGGTGGTGGGGGTGGAGGCTGAAGGAGCCCAGCGCTGTGCAAAGGTGAGGGATGTGGGGACGGGAGAGCTGGTGTGCTTTGCCCGCCGCTGTAAGTGGAATGCAAGTACGAGCCATTGTAACTGCTAGCAAATTCCTGAGAAGGGATCCCCGAGTGCAGCGCAGATGCATGATTCCCGCAGTTGCTGCTGGAGTAACTAGGCTCACTCAAGCTACTCGCCACCCCCGTGGAGCTGCCAACGCTTGCTGTCACATCTGGAGGTGGCAGGGCGGGCGTCATGCCAGTCTTACTTGCAGAAATCACATCTGCAGCACAGCTCATTGGATAGATCCCCTCTTGCCATGCATCACTCTCTGACTTGCGTCCATTCAAGAGTCCTGGGGCACTTTCTGAGTATGAGCACAGGAGCGCCCGCTCACTGGGACCCTCCAAGATACCGGAATACTTCTCTGCGTACTTCTTCAGAAGGTTGGAGGCCGTCAGTGCCGATATGTCATCATTGGCCCAGGCATACTGGTAGGTCCGCTGCAGGTGTCCACGGTATGCCTCCGCTTTATGTGCTGGGGAACGTGTGGTAGATGAGATGTCGAAATGTTGTTCAGCCCACTGCGCATGCTCTGGGGTCCACTGCATCTTTAAGCCTAGCAAAAAACAAACAAACAAACAAGCATTAGAAATTTGATAAGTAGCACTCATGAATGCAAACTGATAGATCTGACATGTAAAATATATGCCCGTTTATGGAATTTTAAGATAATTTGAGATAAATTTTGAATTTATTTTATGACACGTGGAAAAAGACTCAGTAACCAAAACTAGCAATAAAAAAACACAAGTGTATTCATGAAATACATGGTTTTCTTTTTACACATCAGAATCAACGGCTGCTGTTGAAAAGAAAGGATATATACAGATGCAAATGGACACAACATCAGTAAAATATTATTTCTATTCCCCACACATTCATCTCTCCAAGAGTGCTGGCTTCATATCGCAGGCACTGCTGACAGTTGGTATCGCAGGAACAGTGCAGATTTGGGCCTCCAACACCTGGTTAGCACAGTATAATGCACCCTGCACACAGCCGAGTGACACAGACATCGCAGGTCACTCTATAATCCAACTCTCATCTAAAGCAGTCCCAGACAGTTTCAAATCTGCTTGGAGGAGTGCAGCAAAGCAATCTCCCAGGCAGCGCTCTACTGCTTTCATCACACAAACTCACAGCACGGCATGAATTACAACAGCTTTCTGTCTGCCGCCCGCCTCCCAGAGCACAGAGAACTGGAAAGGGGGGAAAAAAACATGCCTGACTCCCTCTCGTTCGCTCTAATGCTCCCTTTTCTCTCTCTTTCCTTTTACTCTGGGTTCTGCCTCTCTCTTTCTCACTGTCTTTTCTCTCCGCAGCCTCTGTCTTTTATTGGCTCCAGGGCTCAAAAGCCACCATCAAGTTTAATCCCAAACTCCATCTGCAAACACAAGCAGTTACATACGCTGTCATCTTAGACACAGCATGGGATTATCAAAGAGACATTTACTCAAGAGCCGACGGGATGACGGGGCAGTTGCGCTCGCACACACACACACTCTCGCCGTCTGCAGATAGACTTCTGATGGCTGCAGTGTCCAGCAGGCATGTTATTGTGCACACACACCTCCCGCTTATCTGAGCTTACTGGGCCCTAAGCACTCACAAACACTATTCATGGCACAAAGAAAGAAGATGTCACAGAAAACGACACTGTTTAGGAGCTCTCAGCCCATGTACCTTGATCTCTGAAGCCTGCCAAATTAGCACCATTTTGACCCGATAAAGCATTCACCCAGCATAAATTTGCCTTTACATTTTTTGAACGCCGCACCTACACTACATTATGATTCAATTTAATGAACAGATTAAACTATACAAACAATACGTACACTGTTTTGCCAAATTAAATTTAAACCTTAACGAGACTAGTTTAATCATAGTCGAATAAGGGGCGGCACAGTGGCTCAGTGGTTAGCACTGTCGCCTCACAGTAAGAAGGTCGGTGGTTCGAGTCCCGGCTGGGCCAGTTGCCATTTCTGTGTGGAGTTTGCATGTTCTCCCCTTTTTGGCGTGGGTTTCCTCCGGGTGCTCCGGTTTCCAATAATATCCAGCTGCAGACCCGCAGACCCACACACGTTTCAGGACACACAATCCAAGTGGTAGGGACTTTCACTGCTATAGGTTAACGCTATTACGGCTAGAAGTGTTACAGCTGCAGTTACTGAGAATGTGAACATAAATATAGCGTCATTTTTTGTGTACTTTTGTGTACAACATTAATTAATGTTTTTTTTGTCATTACTGTAAGGGGTAGGTTTAGGTTCGGGGTAGGTGTTGACATTAGTAAAACATCAGGTTACTGTGATGTTGGGTTTAGGGTTGGGGTAGGTGTAGACATTAATAAAACACACCAGTTTACTGTGATGTTAGGTTTAGGGTTGGGTATTTATAAATTTATCCTGGGTAAATGCTTTACTAGAACTTCTATGTTAAGCTGCTTTGACACAATCTACATTGTAAAAGCGCTATAGAAAAAGATGAATTGAATTGAATTGAGTTGGGTAGGTGTAGACGTTAATAAAACACACCAGTTTACACTGATGTTGGGTTTAGGGTTGGGGTAAGCGTAGACATTAATATAACACAATAGGTTGAAACAACAAACTAAATATCTCCTCATAAACTATGGTCAAAATGTTTTGACAAACTATTGACAAAATGTAAATAAAATGAACATCATTAAAAAAAAATCTAATTATGTATTTGTAGTATTTCATGCATTGTTAATGATTTACTGGCCAATGTACAATATTTATGTCGACATTCTTAAATTCTTAAATTGTACATTGGGTACAATAGGTGGCGATAATGCTCCTAATGACTGCGATATGAACAGAAAAAAAGAAGAAGAAGACCGATACGTCATTGGCCATATATGGTTCGCCCCTGCCTAGATTGTGTGGCAGGCATTTTGTGTCCTGAAACATGTGTGGGTCTGCGGGTCTGCAGCTGGATATATCTGCTGGTTTCCCCCCACAGTCCAAACACATGCGCTATAGGTGAATTGAATGAACTAAATTGGCCGTAGTGTGTGTGTGTGTGAATGCGATAGTGTGTGGGTGTTTCCCAGTACTAAGTTGCGGCTGGAAGGGCATCCGCTGCGTAAAACATATGCTGGAATAGTTGGCGGTTCATTCCGCTGTGGCGATCCCTGATAAATAGGGCACTAAGCCGAAGGAAAATGAATGAATGAATATTCTCAAATAGTGCATCACCAGCAGTTTAAGCACAAACATGGCATAAATATTCAGCATATCACCCGGTATTTGATGCATCTGCAGAACCTGTGATGTAAACTCTCTTTCTGTGTGTATAAATGAAGGCCCTTTTAAACCCCATCAGTGCATTATGTGTGTATATCAGAGCAGAAGATGGGCATGTGGTTTTCCCTCGCCTGGCCAGACACACACACAGACACGCACACACAGAGCTAATTAGCAGGATGATGCTGAGCTAATTGTGTTAATTTACAAGGTTTTAGTCAAAGGGATCGCTGCTTTGGCTGGCAAGGCTGTCAAGCCCGCGAGTTAATGACTAAGAAAGGCTGAAGACAAAGAAAGCTGGCAAGAACATGGCAGACATGCCAGCAAAACCCATTAATAAAGCCCAGCGATAAAACCAGCGCTGCAAATCTAGACAGATGTCAGTTCTAACACGATTATCAAGCGATCAGCAGTGTAACGCCTATGTTTAAGACTTTTCATTATCACAGTCCGGCGTGACATTGACTTTCTCTTAACAAAAGCAGATCTCGATAGTGTGAGCGATTACGAAAGCAAAATTGCTGCATGCATATGTGTAAAATAATTTTTTTTGGGTGCAATTACACCAATGCCTGTGACATTTGATGTGCAAATCAAAACTCGTTTTTTTTTTTTTTTTTTTTTCACAGATCCTCATGTATTTACATGTACTCTTGTTTTTAATCAGTAACAGAAAAAAAAAATGTGTCTGGTACTATACAGTATATGAGAAATTTCAGGTTAAAAATGGACACAATAAACACAGATCATAAATAAAATAGAATATAGTTAACATTTACAGTAGACCACACAATAAATGCTGTATTTAGAAACGTGCAAAATAGCTTACATGTATTTATTTTCACACATTCATAAATGAACATATAATGTTTATTTAAAAATTGAACGTTTGCTTCAGCTGTACACATTATACCTCATGAGAACTTTACATCTGCTTATACATATTGAGTTATGCATGTTTATAACCAACTAAACATTTCAGGATTGCTCAGCATAAATGAGTACACCTCCTTTTGACAATGAATATTTTTATCTATTTCTCAGTGAATATAGACCATATATTTTGGTCCATTTAAACAAAACAGCTTTATTAAACATTTACATCCATGAAAATAAGAGTTTGATCACCTAACATCTTTGGGAATAAAAAGAGAATACATTTAGGGCTGCACGATATTGGAAAACATCTTACATTGCAATATTTTATTTTTCTGCAATAATATATATTGTGATATAAATACAATTTCGGCAGATGACTTGAATAGCTCTATTTATTATTGAATAGATCTTGTCGATAAATAAATAAATAAGATTAGTAGTCAGATATTCAGGTACAGTAATTGAATAGGGATGGGAATCACAGGTTAACACACGGTATGATATTTTGTCCCTGATAATGATAGATCGCGATATATCACAAGAAAACCATCCACAATATATCCTGAGATTTGTAAATAAAGGGGGAAAAACTGCATCAGATAGTTATAAGATGTATTTATTTTATTAACAGCACATATATTTTGTAGAATTGCAACACTTTATTATGAGAAGCGCCACCTCATGTATTGCTGCCTAAGTGTTAACGGTAATAGTGCTAATGAATTAATTCAGATCTTTTGTACCTTTAAATAAATATCGATACTGATACTTGCCTACATCGATAATCTATTGTGGGTGGAATTATCCTGATAAATCAGCATACTGACACTTTGTCCCACCCCTATTATCAAATAATCAAATGTAATATAAAATGCACTGTACATTCTTCATTGCGATGCGACTACTGCGAATGCACACATTGCGATATCGATGCTGAAACGATATATTGTTTAGCTCTAATTTACATTCATACATAAAAATGAAAAACTACAAAACGTAATTTTTTTTTAACGTTTCTCTCCATTTTTCCCGTTTATTCAAATTTTATTTATTATTTTTCCTTAACATATTAATTTGAGAGTACTCATTTTTAGACTACAATCTTGCTAGATTAGATCCAGTTTTGGCTTTGGTACTGATTAATCTAATGTATATACACAAATACATTTATGTAAAGTAGGGCTGTGCGTTTTGGGTAAAATATCTACAGTAATTGCGTTTTGGTTTTTTTTACAGAAATTGCGATTTCGATTTGATTTGCGATTTAATTTTGTAGTCAAGCTCAATATTCTGTATCGTAGCTTCTTACTGCTAAAATGCAGTCAGTGTTAGTTAAACAAGGAACTGGAAAGATATTAACTAACTCCAATTTTTATTCAAAATTAGTTTTTAAATATTCAGAAATTAAACACTTATTTTTCTCTAGAGCAAACAGTAGTGTGTTATGGCGTTAGTTATCTCCTGGTGCCTCCGTGATGTTTTTTCATATGGTGTAACAGCTGCAGACAACTCTGAAATTGTACTTTGCTGTTGCTTGCTACTAGATTGAGTGTCACTGGCAATACTTTTAGTTGACTTTTTAGCAAGAAACTCCTTATAAAGCCGCCTGTGGTGCTTTTTAGGTGATGGTTGTTGTATTTCCTCATGCTGTGACAACAATTCTGCGACAGCTTTTACAAATGACCTGTTTTTGTTCGGTGTCTGTGACTTTGAAACCAAAATAATCCAATATTATCGATGTGCTGTTTTTCTTTTTTTTTGTCTATTAAAGGGCACCTAGTTTACCCCTTTTTCCAGATTTAAGGTAAGTCTTTTGTGTCTCCAGAATGTGTCTGTAAAGTTTTAGCTCAAAACACCCATCAGATTATTTATTAGACCTTTCAGAAGTTTGTCATTTTTAGCTCTGAGCATCTTGTAGCTGTTTTGGTGGACTGGGCCTTTAATGCTAGTCCTCCCCGCCCACCGTTCCCACATGCTTGTCAGTCTCCGACCTCGGCTGCCTCAGATAACAGACAGACATGAAGGAAGCAGATCTCACGTAACGTTTGTGAGAAATACTACAGTAAGAACTTTCCCAATGATTATTTGATGTATTTGTTGTGGAGTTGCAACGATGAGTCACACACAATGTCGTTACAAAGTTCACGCACACACACACACACACACACACACACACACACACACAGACAGCACGCACGTTTAGCTTTGCACTGTTTTTGCACGGCAAATGTAACAGGATACACATTAATAACCACTGCTGTATGGATATCCGTTATGTTAATGTACAAAATAAACCTGATTTAACGTCCACAAACTGGGATTGATGCGTCTTATTTTATAATTGTCCTGACACGCGGCTGTGGTGATAAAGTAAAGCTGAAGTAAATCGTAAGTAAATGTAATTCATTACAAACATGCACTGTTTTAAACACGTGTTAAACTTGTAAAGCTTGATCACATTTGATGACGATTGATGATCCTAGCGAACTGAACAGATCTTTTATTCCCGGTTGCTTTGCGCACGTCCTGTCTTGTTGATATGATTATACGCGTTACTACGGAGACATGTTAATATGCAGCTGTCGATCAATTCGGTGGGCAGGGAAACCGCACTCCTACGTCAAGTTGCGGTCGGCCCCAAAATGGGAGGGATTTGGATCCTATTTTAAAGTCAGGACATTTAAAAAAAGAGACTTATTGTCTTTATATCACCCCAATATGACTGTGCACACACTATACCTACACACAGTTCTGTCCAAACAGCTTAAAAAAGATGATTTTCATCATTGGTGCTCTTTAATGCTTCTGAAGCGACAGACGCCATCATCCCACTCGTCCACGCTTTCCTGTTTGTTTGTTTGTTTTATTGTGGGCTTTCCGCATAGTTCGGTTGTGCAATTCTGATTGGGCAGAACGAAAATGTGCTCACTCAATTGGCTAGTAAGACTGTCAAACACAGACGGCAGTCACGCATTTGCTGTGGGTGAGGGAAATTATAAAATACATATATATTTCATATCGCAGCCTCTTGCGATTATCTAATTGCAACGTTTTAAATCGCGATTCGATTTTGATTAATCACACAGCCCTAATGTAAAGCATAGAAAATATCAATTTAAAAGAGAGATCTGTAAGGTTTGTACTCATTTATGCTGAGCACTGTGTGCGTGTGTGTGTAATGCAAAGTAACATGTTGCTAAGAAATAAAATTTATTACACTTAATCAGGCTGCAATACAAATATCCACTTGCACATATTGATTTATCTCTATTAATAGCCTCCTAAACACTGAACTCAATTGTTTCATTTTTTTATTGGTCTGTACAGTCAGAGAAGATCAGCTGGGGACTTCATCTCCCTGCCTCTACATCCACTTGTTAATACATTTATTACTCTTCTTTCATGTTCCACTTTGGAATATATATATATATATTTATATACGGCTCCTCACTCAGGCAGGTCTTTTGTGAGGAATGTGGGTGTTTAACTTGCTCTACAACAAAGTAAGACGTTTGAAGAGGTTGAAATCCTCCGCTGCGCACACAGAGAGAGAGATCTCAAACAATGCTCTCGCCTCGCGCTTTCATGGCTTTTATGAAACACACTACACTCCGACAAAAGCACAGATTCACATCCAGTAGCCATTACCAAAATAAAAGCTTTCTCCGGCAGATTAAAGCGGTTGGAAATGAGACATCTGAGATTTATTTTACAATGTCTCACCTCGTGTGTTTGTAAACCGCTGCGTTTCTATTGTTATTCAGTATGCAAGCTTGACCCTTCAGTAGGAATGTAACCATTCACTTAATTCATGATTTGTTATACCAGTGGTTCCCAATTCCAGTCCTCGGGACCCCCTGTTCCATCTCATTTTATGTCTCTATGTATGTCTTTATGTGTGTTTTATGTCTTCTTTAACAAGCTGATGGTCTGAATCAGGTGTGGTAAGTAAGGAAAACATACCAAATGTGCAGGGTTGTTGCTAGAAGGGATACAGCTGTGGCCGGAGGTTAACAAAAATTATTTATATGATTTATTAAATTACCCATTAGGTTGTATTTTATTAACGTCTACCCCACCCCAACTCTCACAGTAATGTAAAAACAGTAATTATAATGAGAATTATTTATTAAAATTACCCATTAATTGTATCCGAAGCTGTATCCCTTCTAGACTTCACCAATGTGAAAGGCGGGGGGGTTGAGGGGGGATTGGGTTGCAAAAACTGGAATTGGAAACCCCTGTATTATACTGATCCCATGATACCATTTTTTAAATAATTTAAATGATTTTAATGATTTTTTTTTTATGATGAGTTGCGGTGAAGTGCGATTTAATTATTTCTCAAATGCTGCACATTTCTATATAAAATAAAATGATATTTCTTCAAATAACTAAACTAAAATCGCAATTGTAAAACAAATCTTTGTACTGTAATATATGATATTTCTGTATTACTGTAATATGAACTTTCCAGGTCTTTAACTTGCGCTTAAAAAAAAAATATATAATTAAATGTAGTTTTACATTTTATAATTGCATTCAGAAATGATGTAAAATAGGCGACTGGTAGGCCTACACAAAGCTTTTAGAAGCGTTTTTCAGCTTGTAGTTTTTAAATTGTATTTTATCTAATGCCACAACAAATGCTTCAAATTCGACAGTATTCAAAAAAGAAAAAGGAGTGAAAATATGAGTATATTGCCAGCACAGGTTCATTGGAAATACATGCCTCAGCGTACATTTTTTAAAAATACATTGCTCCGGGTACATTTTGTTGCACGTTTCAGATGAAAAATCCACTAGAGGGCACTGTCTACATTTTTGCGACTGTGAAATAATGTTACTTAGAGCAGTGGTCCCCAACCTTTTTAACACCGTGGCCCAGTCAACGCTTGACAATTTTCCGTGGCCTGGGGTGGGTGTATGTAGATTGCTAGGCGACCTTTTTCTCAGAGGATGACATTGCTGCAGCTTGTTTTATTTATTGAGAAAATAAAAAAGCACTGCAGTTTTTGGGTATTCTTTGTTTGTTTGAGGTAATTACTCTACCGAAATGTGTATATTCCATACACAGTATGAAGCTGATCGGTCAGTTCTTGTCACGTGTCTCGCGGTGCACTCGTGGCATTCTGAAAAGTTGAGATGTTTTCAACTAAGTGCGACTGGATGGCGCCGCTCATGCGTGGAACAACAAACTCGTACATGGAAAAAATGCGATATGTGAACAGGCCCCAAGGCTGCCGTCATTTGCAAATGCGATCTCTAGCAGTTGATCTTCTTGCACAGACATGCTGGATTCACCTGATTTGTTGACTAATGGGTTGCGGATCCATTCCTTGGCAGTTCATGGGTCCTTCACTGGGCCTTTTCCCCTACGCAAAGAAACTTTCCAAAGATGTCTGTTTCTTACTCATTTTGCTGCTTGTGGGTTAAATTAGGCTGCTCAAGTGACCGAGATGTAAGGCACATTTCCCGGTTCGTTTGACAAGTGTGAGTGCTCCGAATTGGGCTCAGGCGCGGTTCAGTTGGCCGGCCCTGGCCCGGTTGGAAGAGGTGTGCCAGAGAGCGGTTCGGTTGGGCTTTGGCACGGTACGCTTGTAGTGTCACTTTTAAGGGAGTGTTTCATATGGATTTATTAATCATTCTTACTTTTCAATGAACGCAAACTGTCGTAGTTTATTAAAGATGCAATCCCCTCACTGCACGTCAGCTTCACCTTCAGCACGAGGGCTTTTATGATCATTTATGAGCGTCAAAAGTTGTGAATCTGTTCGGCAAAACGTTTTACTGCGTGTCACTGCATATCAAACGACTAAAAATAATACAAAATGATATAACTAAAGCAATGTCCACTGTGCTGAGCAAGAGCACGTCTGTTCCTGTTAAACTGAATAGTAGCATCACCAATGAAGTAAGCGTGCTCAGGTTCGGAATGCAAACGGCAGTGTGAGTGCAGGCCGTCGTGGGAGAGGGGAGGGGGGGACAATCACGCTTCGGCGCGGTTCAAGGCAACTGTACCTAGTGTGAGCACGCCCTTAGAGTATACGTTTTGTTGCAGGTTTCAGATCCACTGACATAAACCCAACCAATAGTGTTTTCAAAGGCAAACGAAAGAGAAAAGTACACTACTACAACATCAAAACATTTCCAATAAACACGTGCTGAAAATTACTATAGCATTCACTTTAAACTTCAAGCCTAAACAGGTTTATTTACAGTAAAAGTGAAATTAGAGGCAATTTCTGTTGCTTTGGAACTATCACAATATGTTTAAGGATCATTAAAATGTTTTTAAATGCATTATAAAAAAACATTCAGCAATATAAGACAAGATCATTTCAGCACAAAAAACAAACAACTCAAATTATAAGAAAAATTCACATTGCATAAATTGGGAGCATAGCATAAAAGCACCATTTGAGGACGATTTAATGGAAATATTTGCGTTTACAAGCGAACTAAACTACAGAGGAGGGAAACGGCAGAAAATGAATCATGTGTGAACCCGAGTTTATACTCCAGTAAATCAGCAGCTTCATTTCTCTCCTCGTCGAGCTCAGGTTTCAGTTAGCGCTCTGACAGAAACATAAATAACACAAAAAGCACATCCTTATCGCTACTAGAGGGATAAAAATGTCACTCAGGCCTCTCTAATCTGTCATGGTGAGCTTGCAGACTTCTGAGAGAACATGTCGACTAGCACTACCATCAACACTGAGTCTCTCATACTACAGCTCAACATCTCCTGTCACTGTCCCCTATTAGTAACACTTTACAGAATAAAAGTATTACACTGTAAAAAAATGTTGGGTTCCACACAACTCCTTCATGTTGTCCCAACGCGAATCGATTAAGTGTTTGAACATAAACATAAAACAATTAAGTTGTGTCGATTCAGCTCATTTTAAATAAGTAGTTTGAACAAGCAGGAAAAATCAGAGTAGGTAATATTAGTTAATGCAGTTTGGGAGCATCAAATTGCTATCAAATGCATTAATAACTTATGACAACTTTATTATTATTAATGAGATTCCTCAGGTCAATTAAAGAGCATTATCAGATGTAACCTTTAAATGTATACATTTATTTTAGTAAATGTTGTAAATGCTGAAATTAAGATTACGAAGCATTAATAAATAAAACAAAAGGAATTGTAAAGCAAACAAGCGGATCCTTATCGTGATTAATAAGCTATGTTAACTACATTAAAGGCAATAAACTAAAAGTGAACAAGAGTTCTATTTTATTTATTAAATATACTGATCATTTATATATTGGTAATATGTGGAAAAGCTGTATCAGTTAGCATTAGTTCAAATGAAATGCAATAAAGATTGTATTTCAACTAAACTGAACAAAGGTTAATAAATTCTGTATAAAATGTTACAATTTTTGTTTGATGCAGCTGATGCAAGTTAAATAATAATATACCATATATTCATTATATTTTATTTAGATATTAACACAACAATAAAAAGGTATACAAATATAATATAACATAATATAACACAATACAATAATATAATATAATATATGGTTAAAGAAGCTGAAGTTATGGAGATTAATAGTAATAATAATAATAAAAAATATTATTATTAACAACTTGTGCTGTTTTTCAACATGCTTTAGAAATAAACTGAATATTAATAATAACAATATTAATAATACAATTAAAATAATAGACTGTACTATTATTTTGTAATACTATACACACACACACACACGCACACACACTTATAGCTGAAGAATCTGAAGTTATGGAGATTAATAAAAATTAAGTATTTAAATAAAACACAATTAAAATATTAACAATATAATATCTTATATTGTTACTAAAAGTCATTTATATAACAAAGAAAATATGAGCAAAATAACAACGTTCAAATATACATATACAGATATAACTGCTGAAATTATGGACATACTATACTACTTCTAATAATAATAATAATAATAATAATAATACAATTAGAATAATACACACATCCACACACACACACAATTATGGCAAAAAAAAGCTATGGAAATTAATAAAAATGAATAAATAAATAATTACATCAACAATTAAAATAATAGACCTTATATTGTTAGTTATTTACATAACAAAAATATATGAGCAAACAAACTACGTTCATATATACATATATAGATGTAACTGCTGAAATTATAAACACAATACTCTACTACTACTAATACTAATATTAATGGTAATATAATAAAATAATAGGCTGTTCTATATGTGCCATTTATATATTATATATACAATTATGGCTGAAGATGCTGAAGTTATGGAGATCAATACAAAATAAATAAATAAACAATAAGAAGAACGAAGAACAACAACAAAATTAAAATAATAGACCTTATATTGTTACTACATGTCATTTATATAGCAAAAATATGAGCAAAACAACATTCATATATACATATATAGATGTAACTGCTGAAATTATGGACATATACTATACTATTACTAATAATAACAATAATAAGTAATACTATTATTGAAATAATAAATGAGTTAAAACACTATCTGGTGTGCATGTGTGAGATGTCTAGGAAGGCATCTGTCTACAGCAGCTCAGTGAGTTGAGAAACAGCAAACACACTTGATCTCTCCGTGACGGGAACGCTCATATAATGACTTGTATTTGTATTAAAGGGATGTTTGGAGCCAGACCGAGACCCACAGCTCAATTTCACTGATTGACTTCTCACAAAACCCCCTTTTGTTTAATTCACCACTGTCTGCTGGGCTACTTTACGCCTGGAAAATCTTAGATTACGCTGACCATTGTCACTCCGCTGGCTGAGACAGCTAACAAAAAAAAAGCCGGCCGGACGGATTGATCGCGAGCCGCGCTTCATTAGACCAGCAATTCTGAAGATGCATCGACTCTCTGATGTAAATGAGTGTCTTTTTTAAAGAGACGCATGTGATGTGGGGGCGATACTGGGATTTTGGGGTCACAGGTCTTTTTTCTGAGGGTCAGCAGCAAGACTATGTGATACAATGAAAAATGCACAAATATAAATCAAAGGAGAGCTGAAAACGGCGAAACTTACGCAGAAATTAACATGCCATTTGACAAACTAATCATTAGATATACTAAATCAAAACTAAATATGATTTGTCTTGATGGAAAATGTTGAGCGATAGCTATATGTTGAGTGCTGGAAATTACTGGCTATTTACAGGCTGAAACATTCATTTTAAGACATTTTGGGGAAAAATACATTTACATTTACATTTAGTCATTTGGTTGACGCTTTTATCCAAAGCGACTTACAAGTATTATGCAGAGGCCAATTATCACTGCAGAGCAAACGGGGGTAAGGTGTCATGCTCAAGGACACTTCAGTCATTGTCTGCTGGCACTGAGATTCAAACCAACAACCTTCTGCTTACAAGTCCAACTCTCTAACCACCAGACCACGACTGACCCGTCAGTTTTGAAAATACAAGTGGGATTGTTTCTGTTTCATGCAATAATTTACAATTTGTAATATTCATTCATTCATTTTTCTTCGGCTTAGTCCCTTTATCCATCAGGGGTCGCCACAGTGGAATGAACCGCCAACTTATCTAGCATATGTTTTACACAGCGAATTCCCTTCCAGCTGCAACCCAGTACTGGGAAACATCCATACACACTCATTCATACACACACTCATACACTACGGCCAATTTAGTTTATTCAATTCACCTATAGTGCATGTCTTTGGACTGTGGGGGAAACCGGAGCACCCGGAGTAAACCCACGCCAACACGGGGAGAACATGCAAACTCCACACAGAAATGCTAACTGACCCAGCCGGGACTCAAACCAGTGACCCTCTTGCTGTGAGGCGACAGTGCTAACCACTGAGCCACCGTGCTGCCAATTTGTAATATGCTTATGTTTATTGTTTATGGCGATATTAATAGTGTTATTTAAAGCATCGAAAAGTTACATTTTCAGTTTTAAATATTAACATTTCTGTTATGGTGAATGATGGAAAGTTATTTCAGTAACATTTTGCCACTTTATTGTTAATATGCATTCTATGTGTATAAATAAAAACTATGTACAGTCAGGCATGAAATGAGTCATACCCATGGTAAATTTGGACTTAAATACTTTTATTCGACTAACAAGGTTTTTATTTGTGTGTGTGTGGGGGGGGGGGTTGTGGTTTAAATGGCTTCTCCCAAAAGATAATAATAAGACAATGAACAAGAGGCACATTGTGGGAAAAAATTTATTTAAGTAAAAATATTTAAGTATAAGTCAGAATTTGCCAGGGGTATGAATAATTTCGGGCTTGAGTGTATATAAACAAAAACTATATATAGGCGGCACGGTGGCGCAATGGTTAGCACCGTTGCCTTACAGCAAGAAGGTTGCTGGTTACAGGCCCTGCTGGGCCAGTTGGCATTTCTGTGTGGAGTTTGCATGGGTTTCCCCCACAGTCCAAACACATGCGCTATAGGTGAATTGAATAAACTAAATTGGCCGTAGTGTATGCGTGTGAGTGTGTATGGGTGTTTCCCAGTAATTGGTTGTGGCAAGATACAAAGATCTATATAAGACATCTCATCTTTGACCCACAGATCAGATCAAGATTTCAAAGAAATGTTGGTTGTTTTGTACAATAAAAATATTAACTTTTTGGAAGAAAATATATTTTTTCTTATATATATATATACACTGCTGGTAGCACACATATTTATAAGCTTGTATTTTAGTTGCACTTACACCACAGCAATTGCTTACTGTAAAAAAGTATTAGTTACCTAAAAAAAAGTGAATAAACCTGTTGTAACTTGGAACGGTTAAGTGGACTTATTTTTACAATTATCCACAGTTCATTTACTTGATCATTTTAAGACAGCGGGTTTACAACAAATCACTTTTAAAGCAACATCTTTACTCACAAAATCAACAGGTTCACGCAGTTTTTTTATGTGAAGTCAACTAATCACTTTAAAAGCAACAAGTTTACTCACTTATTTTCTCTAAAGTCAACTAAACACTTTAAAATCAAAAGCTTTAGTCACTTATTTTTTGTAAAGTCAACGTATTACTTTTAAAAACAACAGGTTTGCTCACTTTAAGCGAAGTCAACTAATCGCTTTAAAATCAACTCACTTATTTTCAGTAAAGTCAACTTTTAAAAGCAACAGATTTACTCACTTTTTAAAGTCAACTAATCACTTTTTACAGTGTATGAAGGTAAAGAATGAAAATATATAATATATAACATCATATAAACAACTATTCAGAAACAAGTTGCTTATTCAAGTTGATTTAAAGCAAAAGTGAAACACTGAATAATAATTTATTCAAATCATTTAGTCAGAATATGAAATGCATTCATTTAATTCATTTATTCATTTTCCTTCGGCTTAGTCCCTTTATTCATCAGAGGTCGCCACAGCGGAATGAACCGCCAACTTATCCAGCATATGTTTTACGCAGCGGATGACCTTCCAGCTTTAACCCATTACTGGGAAACACCCATACACACTCATACACTACGGCCAATTTAGTTAATCAATTCACCAACAGCGCATGTCATTGGACTGTGGGGGAAACCGAAGCACCCGGAGGAAAACCACGCCAACACGGGGAGAACATGCAAACTCCACACAGAAATGCCAACTGACCCAGCCGGGACTCAAACCAGCAACCTTCTTGCTGTGAGGTGACAGTGCTAACCACTGAGCCGCCGTGTCGCCCATGCATTCATTTGTAAAATGTTAAACAGCACTTTAGACAATACAGATTGCCTCAAAGCATCAAACTGCATCGACTTCCCGAGACTCAAAAGCAGTTGCATGCTTTATATAAACTCCACAACCACACACAACAACAAAAAAAGTGATTCATTTGTAACTTTTTCCCAACAAGTGAGCGATCTGAATGATTAAAGATGCTCCATACTTCCTCACCTATTACAGGCTGAAAGCTGACAGTAATTACTGATCATCAGCGCTCGTCTAATGGCTCTGTTAGTTCTAGTGATCAACACACACACAGGAGTTGGAGAGCCCAGCGCCGATACACTGCGGTGTGTAATTTCAGACACTGTGATCATGGCCAATGAGACAGAGAAGCTGACCTTTTTCGGATCTATTAATCTGGCGAGCCTCGGCCGATTTTAAGCAAACAGCGGCGGCCTCGCGCTCTGTCTGTCCAATTTCCCAGAGCGTAAATTGGACAGCCGCTCGCACCATTCTCAATTCATTACTGTGCTGCTGAAAGGAAGCTATGAGGTGTGTGTGTGTGTGCGTATGTGTGTATGGAATAGAGATGTGCAGTTTGGTCATTCTGACTGCTCGAATACTCAACAGATAAATCAGACGAGGATGTTGAGCGACGGACTTCTGTCTGACACCATTTCAGTTGTTCATTTATTCACATATTGATGCAGAAACGACAACTTCAGCCCATGCACTGCACCTTTTGTCATTTGTAGTGCTGCTTTCATCTTTTAAAAGTGTATAAATGTCTATAAAAAACAGACTTACTTGAGAAGCAAGGAATTATTACGCATTACAGTGTTGTCACGATACTGGAATTTCTAACTTTGATACGATACCTTGAAAAATATCGATATTCGATATTTTCGATACTGTGAGAAATTTTGCTAAGACGGCTAATTTGTAATTTATTTTAACATTATTTTTTTAAAAGCAAGATCGTATAACTTTACATGTTTCAGTATTGATACTTATCGAAATATTTTTTGATAACACTATTATATTATATTATATTATATTATATTATATTATATTACGTTTATGCTATTAACCCTTTACGACCTGCCATAGAGTGGAAACAACTTTAGCCAATGCATTGCACCTTTTGTCATTTGTAATGCCGTTTTCATCTTGTAAAAATGTATAAGTGTCTATAAAAACAGACTTACTTGAGAAGCATGAAATTATTACATTTATTATCATATTAGCATTGTCACGATACTGCAATTTCTAACTTTGGTACGATACCTTGAAAAATATCGACACTGAGGAATTTCGCTAAGATGGTTAGTTTGTAATTTATTTATTTTTACTTTTTTTAAAGCAAGATCGTTTTAAATGTTCTATTATCGATACTTATGGAAATATTGCATTTTTGACAACATTATTACATTATGTTTAAGGTATTAACCCTTTAAGACCTGCCATAGAGCGGAAACAACAACTTTAGCCAATGCACTGCACCTTTTGTCATTTGTAATGCTGCTTTCATCTTGTAAAAAGTGTATAAATATATATAAAACATTGTAATTCCTTGCTTCTCAAGTAAGTCAGTGTTGTCACGATACTGGAATTTCTAACTTTGATACGATTGAAAAATATCAATATTCGATACCATTTTCGATACTGTGAGAAATTTTGCTAATTTGTAATTTATTTAAATATATATATTTTTTAAAAGCAAGATCGTATCGCTTTAAATGTTTCAGTATTGATACTTATTGAAATATCAATATTTTTTTGATAACACTATTATATTATATTAATGCTATTAACCCTTTAAGACCTGCCATGGAGTGGAAACAACTTCAGCCAATGCACTGCACCTTTTGTCATTTGTAATGCTGTTTTCATCTTGTAAAAATGTCTATAAAAAACAGACTTACTTGAGAAGCATGAAATTATTACATTTATTATTTTATTAGTGTTGTCACGATACTGCAATTTCTAACTTTGATACGATACCTTGTAAAATATTGATATTCGATACCATTTTCAATACTGCAAGGAATTTCCCTAAGATGGTTAGTTTGTAATTCATTTTAATATTATAAAAAAAAGGCAAGATCATTTTAAACATTCCAGTATCGATACTTATCGAAATATCAACATTTTTGACAACACTTTTACATTATATTAAGTTTATTGTATTAACCCTTTAAGACCTGCCATAAAGCGGAAACGACACGTTCAGCCAATGCATTGCACCTTTTGTCATTTGTAATGCTGCTTTATTCTTGTAAAAGTGTATAAATATCTATTAAAAAAAAACACACTTACTCGAGGAGCAAGGAATTGTTACGCATTATAGTCACGATACTGGAATTTCTAACTTTGATACGATACCGTGAAAAATATGGATATACGATACCATTTTCATTACTGCTCAGAATTTCGCTTTTCAATTTCTAATAAAACTGAAACCAAAATACAATTAACTGCATGTTTCTTTTGATAAAAAATATACTATGATTTTTTTTTGTTTTTTTTTAATGTGGCTAGTTTGTAATTTATTTTTATTTTAAAAAGCAAGATCGTATAGTTTTAAATATTCCAGTATTGACGCTTATTGAAATATAGATTTTTTGACACTATTATATTATTTAAAGTTTATGATATTAACCAATTCATCAGAGTATATCTTAGTATTGATTTAAGGTGTTGCATCAAGCACTGAAAAAAATGATTCATTGGATTTACTAACTTCTTTTAAGGTAAACGGTTGCAAACAATTTATATGGGCTGAATTTAAAGAAACAAATTAAATATAGTAATGCTCAACTTAATCTGTTGTTTAAATTCAGCCCTTATAAATTGTTTGCAACCACTTACCTTATAAAAAAAACATAAATCCAATTAATAATTTTTTTCAGTGAGTATACAATACGTTTTAAATGTTTTATTTGACTTCAGTCTGTTTGTTTATTTTAACGAAACATTTAAAACCCCTTTTTAAAATCATTTCAGTTGACATTTCTACCAAGTGCTCGTGGATTTTCCTGGAATATAACCATGCAATCATTTGCAGCAAAATTCCCCAGCATTTAAAGTCTGCTTTTGCTGGTTCTGGCTCTGACGTTCGGTGCGGTTAGCCCTAGGAGGAAGCTGTCATAATTGAAACGTGGCCTAATCAGACTCATTACCATTTTGGGCAATTTGCACCACCAAAGATGCTTATTAGGTAACTGTGTTTAATAAAGCGCTCTTTAGAAAGCTAACAGTAATGAGCTCTTTAAAGTCAGCTCGGAGTGTGATTACGCCAGTGGAAGTGTTTAGCCTGGCGTGCACAGACTGCAACATTTAGTCTTGTGCAATGTCATAATTAAGCCATGCAACCTGCTTTCACTGCCTCACAATGGACGTGGCCTGTAAAACCCAGGAAAATATTTATAATTACTGATCATTACAGCGCAGGCATTTTTTTTTATCTGCGGATGTAAACACAATTATGAGAGCCTCTTGCTTTCATCTGCCTCAAACAGAGGACTCCATATGACAAGCGTGCAAATAGTGTGGACACACATTAATTACGTTTATAAATAAAAACAAGCTCGTGTTTTGTGTTTCAGATCTCTCTCGCTCTCTCTTTTCTCCTCTCTCTGGGATGCGAGTCTGGGATGTGCTTCTAATTCAATCGCTACTAGAAATCATTACGACAATTCATCTTACGTATCAACTTAAAAGGTAATTTGAAAATCCATGTCGTCCTCGTTCGAATGCTGCCGGAGAGCAGAGGTCGTCGTTTAGCCCCTAATTTACTCAAGAAATTTAGTCAAGGCCTTCTAACTGCACTATTGTCCTGAGCGCTTGAGTGCTGGCCATGATGGAGGACCACACTGATGGAGGATTAGACATACTCCTGACTACAGTTGGAGAGGAAGATACAAGGAAAGAAAGGAAGGATGGATGGATGTACAATGGACAGAAAAATGGAAGAATGGATGGATTGATGGAAGAATGGATAAATAGATGAATGAATGAATGGATGGATTGATGGAAGAATGGATAAATGGATGGATG
>CAIGQV010000001.1:30365638-30378322 GCA_903798115.1 Danio jaintianensis | reverse complement strand
AAAAGAGTCTCTCTGCGTCGGTGACGAGTAATTCTAATCTAATGAAGCACCTCATGCCGTCACATAATTAGTGGCTTCGCAGGTGATAACGTGAGCTCTGCTACCAAAGGAGGAGACGAAGCCACGACGTCAAAGCAAATAAAACTTGATTTTTCTCCACCGCAAACACTTATTACTCAGACAGAATGAAACTAAATAATATCTAGATATATAGTTGAGGACATGCTGCCATTGTCTCTCACATTGTCCCACAACAACATTAAAATAGTGTAGATTATTTATTTTATAGTCATTTGAAAAATTTGATTTTAAGTAACGCAATAGTTACTTTCCCTAGTAATTAGTTACTTTTATAATTATGTAACTCAGTTACTAACTCAGTTACTATTTGTGACAAGTAACTAGTTACTAATTACTCTTTTAAAGGAACGTGCCCAACACTTTTAATTATAAATATTAACATGTTACATACAGTGCATCATTTCTAACAATAGTAATATTAAGAATAATAAATTTTGCATTAATTTCAATGTAATATAGTGATCAGCATATACAAGTACATTCCTCAAAAATCTCTCATTTAAATTAATATTTTCTATAGGATGCTTTACAATGTTTTATCTGTGCATATACATTCGATTAGTCAGTACTGAAGCCAAATCTGGAGATAAACTAACAAAATAACTTATGATAACGGTCCAAAATTGGTAACTTAAATTTATATGTTAGGGAAAACTATTAAATAAAAATAGTTTGTAGTTTTTTGCAATATTTTGCATGAATTTTAATGTATTATCTTTCTTTTTCTAAAGATGTTTGGTGACTAAAATATTATTTTAATAAATATATCCGTTTAATAAATCTCTTTTGTTCAAGTGTACCAAAAAATATTACCTACATTCACTGAGAAATGGATAAACATATTCCTTTTTAAAATGGGGTGTGCTTATTTATGCTGAGCACTATCTATATATAAACAGTAATTATTTATTAGTTTAAAAATATTATTATACAACTATTGTAATAAAATAATTTCATAATTGTTTAGGAAACACCTTGCAAAGTTGTCATAATTATTAGTTAATATTCTAATATGTATTACATAGTAACAATACAATATATCACACATTAAAATCTTCACATAGACAAAATACATTTTGAATGCCAAATAATTGTTAAAATCTAAAAATACCTGATTAGAGATGTTATTTGGGTCTTAATCCGCCAAATGAACACACATTACAGGATGTCATAACCTAAAAATGCAGATATGTATCGGCCTAACACAAATCTGCCTCTGCGTCACCTTCTCAAAAAGAGGGTTTCACACGAGAATAGTTGGAGCGTTTGACCAAACTAACACAGCAACAACCTGAAATGGTCAATCCGTCAATATGTTTGCGAGTCCTGCATATGCGCCGCGGCACTGAAGAAACTGGAGGCGGATAATGTGATAATTTCTGTCTAATGTACCATCTGCTATTGTATCAATGTCACTGTTAGCATCAAGCAGCTTCACTTTCCGTCTGTAGCCTGATGATCTCACAGGCTTTCAGCACAAACTGGCAAACAACACAGCCTGTCCCATACAGACAAACACCACCAATCTACACCGCCTGTCCCGTACAGACAAACCCGACCAATCTACAGTTGTGGCCAAAAGTTTTGAGAATTACATAAATATTGGAAATTGGAAAAGTTGCTGCTTAAGTTTTTATAATAGCAATTTGCATATACTCAAGAATGTTATGAAGAGTGATCAGATGAATTGCATAGTCTTTCTTTGCCATGAAAATTAAATCTTAAACTTAATCCTGAAAAAAAACTTTCCACTGCATTTCATTGCTGTCATTAAAGGACCTGCTGAGATCATTTCAGTAATCGTCTTGTTAACTCAGGTGAGAATGTTGACAAGGCTGGAGATCATTATGTCAGGCTGATTGGGTTAGAATGGCAGACTTGACATGTTAAAAGGAGGGTGATGCTTGAAATCATTGTTCTTCCATTGTTAACCATGGTGACCTGCAAAGAAACGCGTGCAGCCATCATTGCGTTGCATAAAAATGGCTTCACAGGCAAGGGTATTGTGGCTACTAAGATTGCACCTAAATCAACAATTTATAGGATCATCAAGAACTTCAAGGAAAGAGGTTCAATTCTTGTTAAGAAGGCTTCAGGGCGTCCAAGAAAGTCCAGCAAGCGCCAGGATCGTCTCCTAAAGAGGATTCAGCTGCGGGATCGGAGTGCGACCAGTGCAGAGCTTGCTCAGGAATGGCAGCAGGCAGGTGTAAGCGCTTTTGCACGCACAGTGAGGTGAAGACTTTTGGAAGATTTTGGGTCCATGGCCTGGAAACTCCCCAGAACTTAATCCCATTGAGAACTTGTGGTCAATCCTCAAGAGGCGGGTGGACAAACAAAAACTCACTAATTCTGACAAACTCCAAGAAGTGATTATGAAAGAATGGGTTGCTATCAGTCAGGATTTGGCCCAGAAGTGGATTGAGAGCATGCCCAGTCGAATTGCAGAGGTCCTGAAAAAGAAGGGCCAACACTGCAAATACTGACTCTTTGCATAAATGTCATTAATTGACGATAAAAGCCTTTGAAACGTATGAAGTGCTTGTAATTATATTTCAGTACATCACAGAAACAACTGAAACAAAGATCTAAAAGCAGTTAAGGTAGCGTTCAGAACAAAACACCCGCAAAGAAACTCGACACAGAGGAACATACAAACCTACTGCCAGCTAGCGTTTGGCAAGTGTTATTGCAGAGCAGAACAAACAGCGCACAGAAGTATAAATGCACAACTACGTGTAAGGCAGGCGCTGTGGGTCACGCTGATCACTCGATGCGGAAGTATAAATCAGCCGAAATTCCACAAATAAGACTTTCTCCAGAAGAAAAAATATGTTCAGAAATACTGTGAAGAATTCCTCGCTCTGTTAAACATCATTTGGGAAATATTTGAAAAAGAAAACAAATTCACAGGACGGCGAATCATTTGGACCTCAACTATACACACTTTATGCTATAAAATCATTGCAGTATTGAAGTCCAGATGAGAGATCAGCTGAATTAAACAAACAAACAAAAAATGTTTGAAGCAAAAAAGCAGATTGTGGTTCGTGTCCGGTGGATCTGTGCTTCTCTGTAATGTAGTTGGCCTGTCAGTCAAGCAGTCAATTTCCAGAGACAAGGCCAGTGTTTGTAAATCAGCGTAATATTCAGGCTTGTATTGTAAGGAGACGGACTGTGACAGAGCTGTAATCATTTCAATCTGGTAAACAGCGATTACGGCTCTCCGAGCGGCTGCCTGTTACACTGATACAGTGGAGTGTGGAAACGCAGCTTCAGCGCAGGTGTCCAGAACTCTTTCAATCAATCCTGCACCAAATCATGATGATGTCGGAGAATCCTGCTTCTCTTATGATAGATATACAGTTGAAGTCAAAATTATTAGGTTTTTCAAATATTTCCCAAATGATGGTTAACAGAGCAAGGAATTTTTCACAGTATTTCCGATAATATTTTTTCTTCTGGAGAAAGTCTTATTTGTTTTATTTCAGCTTGAATAAAATCAGTTGTTAATAAAAAAAAAAACATTTTAAGGTCAAGATTATTAGCCCCTTTAAGCGATATTTGTTTTTCGATTGTCTACAGAACAAACCATCGTCATACAATGATTTGCCTAATTACTCTAACTTGCCTAATTAACCTAATAGTTAAGCCTTTAAATGTCACTTTAAGCTGAATACTAGTATCTTGAGAAATATCTAGTCAAATATTATGTACTGTCATCATGGTAAAGTGTAACCACAGATACAGGGACACTGGAGCGTTTTAAAGCAGTGATTCATCAGCGGATCGCTCGTATGTCAGCTTATAGACAAACCAGCTGATCAACGTCTCTTTGAATTGCTCCAGTGTCCCTGTATCTGTGGTTACACTCAGTAAACAACAGTGAGTTCGGTGAACTGATGATCTTCACGGCTAATCACAATCATTTCTGTTGAGCACGTGAACACAATGGCAAATCAGCGGCGTTTAAGAAACATCGCTCAACATCGCTCAAATGTTTGCGGGAAATGGACGTTTTTAAAATTTCAGTATCGATTGGTACATAATTCCAGTATCATGACAACCCTACTTTGGTCAATTATGGACAAACCCAACAGTTGGATTAAAAAGGTGTCATTTAACTTTAATTGAAAAAATATATAGAGTGGGAAAACAGGCATAAAATAAAATAAAATTTAATTACATTTAACAATTCTGGGTGGTTGTAACTCAACGTTGGGTCAAATATAGACAAACCCAACATTGGGTAATTTTTTCAATTACATTTAAATTGCACTTTTTAATCCAATGGTTGGGTTTGTCCATATTTGACCCAATGTTGGGTTATAACAGCCCAGAATGTTTATAATATAATATCATATAACATACTATAATATAATATAATATAATATAATATAACATACTATTAGGGTTGGGCGATGTCGACCAATTTGGCATCGTACGATGTCTAATGTGAAACGGACGATGGCATTGTCGTCTTTTTATGAATAATTAATTAATTCATAACAAATTAATTATTTGTAGCCTACCGTTTCAACTACCTGACCCACATGGTCTTTGTTTTACACACAACTAAATCATAAATAAATAAAGATTAATTTTTTTAGATAAACTAAAAGTTTCCTTAATGCACATTTCTTTGTCTAGACTTAAGGAAAAAACTTTTTAAGGCCGATTTATACTCCTGCGTTGAGTGATCGACGTGACCCACGGCGCCTGCCTTGCGTGTAGTCGTGCATTTATGCATCTGCGTGCTGTTTGTGTTGCTCTGCAATAACACTTCCGAAACACTAGCTGGCAGTGGGTTTTTATGTTCCTCTGTGTCGTGTTTCTTCGCGGGTGTTTTGTTTTTTCAGAACGCTACCTTAATGTACAAGTAGCTAAAACTCACTCATTCAGAGACGGGAACCGGCGGACGTGCAACAACTTTAATCATAAGGTAAACACAAAACAAAACTTTCCATCTGGAGCTCCTTCACGGCACTCGACACTTGTAAACACTCACTCCATCAGCCTCGCGGCTCTCAGCACTGCCCACACTCGCCACCGCTACCAAACTGACCAATCACAGAGCTTGTGCTACGCATCGTTGCGACGTGTAGTTAAATTTTTTGAGAGGTGCACGTCAGCGTCAGCCACAGCTCCGCCGGACCATAAGCACGTACGCTTGACACAGAAGTATAAATCAGCCTTTAGTTTACACACTCAAATGTATTGAGAAGTTGCAAGAGAACCCTTTGTTTCATATGAAAGAAAAACACATAACATGAATAACAACATAAAATAAATTCAATTACAAAATATAAAGCTATTTTTGTAATCTGGAAAAAATAAACAAATTGAATGGAGCATTAAAAAAAGCTGTCTAGACTAATTCAGTAGAATGAACCAATACAAAGATATACAGAACTTAAAGAAAAAGAGCTCCATCTGCAAGAAACAAGGTAATATAATATGAAGCATGAGACACACAAACACTCGAATGTGTGTCTGCATGTCTACACAAGGACTCTGTTGAACTGTGAAAACTCACAAAGCTAAAAAAAAAAATAGAAAAGCTGTGATTTCTCCTCAGTGGAAGTTCACGATTCGTCCGTTTCCAGCTCACGTTGACATTAAGGCCAGGAGAATGCTCTCATCCATCAGAGGAACTACAGTGAGCTAATTATTTAGCCCATAATCCAGACGCAATGCACATTACATGGGCTCGCAGATAAATCATCACGCTTTCTGATATTAAGTGGCTTGTAAGTACAGTGGGTGCATCATATTTCAAGAGCAGACAATATCCAGAGACGTGACAGCAGCTGGAGTAATGGCCAGCTATTATCTTATACTGCTGCAATAATAATTTGCAGTTCACTGAAGGCTGGTCCATCACAAGACGTCATCCCAAAAAAAATCGCTTTTTAAAGGTCGTTAAATGAAGATGTGGATAAAACACCCCCGGAGAGATTATTTTTACATCTGAAACGCCATTGATCGAAGAGGTTTATAAATATATCGTCTTTTATGTGCTGCTTCAATATTATTATGAAAACAAATGATAACCGCTGGATCTGCAAGCAGGGTTATTTTAGTATCATCGACGTTAAAAATGATTTTTCGAAGCTGTAAATTATTCAGAGATTACTGGAGAATGAAAATAGTATTTCCGGTTTGCTACTGTGAAAGTACGGTGTTAGCTGCTGTTTCTTAGTAATATTTTTTATTTTATTTTATTATTTTAATGTTTGTTGAAGTTTGTCACTTTTCTATATAATATATATGCAGTTTTTTATTTTTATTTTAAAGTTAGTTAAACTAATTAAGAAATGTTTCCTTGGAAAATAAACATACATTTTATTTCTATTACATTTATTTTATTTTCACAATAAGTTCTTTAAAGGTTTTACTGCTGTTGGTTATTTATAATTACCCTAAGATTATGTTTAAGCAAAAGTTTATCAATATTTAAATATGATTAAAATGCTGAAAATGTAAAAGTTGGATGTTTTTAGTTGCAGATACTTACAAACTACCTGAACATTATCTAAAACAAAATAAATATAAAATATTGTTAAAATGCTGAAAAAAGAAACACTTTTGCACAAAAAATAAGCTATACAGCTCTAAAAATTAAAGAAATGAGAGAGAGAGAGAGAGAGAGAGAGAGAGAGAGAGAGAGAGAGATAGATAGATAGATAGATAGATAGATGACAGACAAACAGACAGACAGATAGATAGATAGATGGATGGATAAATGGATAGAACGATAGATAGATACAGTGTCGATACAGTGTAAATATAACTCATTCGTGGTGTTGTACAAGTAGAAAGTAACTCTCTTAAGAGTGTCATTTTAACTCGTGATGTTTTTAAGTGTAAACATTACAATACTCCTGATTGATAGTTAAAATTGCTTACATTAGATAATTCTGAACACTCAGGCACTGACATATAATAGAATTATTTTCTCTATGATCATGAACCCAAAGCCTGGCTTTGACAACAATTAAACAACTGCATCAAATGAATAAAAGTTGGTAAACTCATATTAAAGTGTAAAATTGGAGTAAAAATTGGAGTGTAAAAAGAGGTTTGCTGAATGAAAAGCGTTGTGCCCTTGCAAACCACAAAGAGACTTTTTGTAATTACAAAAAACAAACTATATTCATAATTTGAGTATTATTAAGTGTTTGGAAGTGCTGGATGAATTTAGAAACTTGCAACAAATCTCCTCCAAACTTTATTAATTTAGTTAATTAGACTATTAAACTAAAAAATGCAGCAGCCCAAGGACAGCAAAAGGGGCAATGGCGGACAAAAAGAAACCTTAATACCTGGACTTATTGGAGTGTTGGAATTATTTTGATATTCAATTGAAAAAGCATTTCAATAAAAGCGGCATCTGAATTAAAAACCTCCTATAATAGCATAATGACTGGCTAATTAGGAATTCTTTCGTTTATTTCAGAAATCCACATGTAATTAGTGTGAAGATGTTTTAGATGTTGATTTATCCTTCATAAACGGTTAAAACAGTCTACTTCAGCCTTGCCTGATTAACAGGAAATAATACAAACATCAAAATCTAAATCAATAAACTCATTTAATGCGCATGAAGGTCTTAAAGTAGCAGCTCGACTCAAAATACAGACCTGTTTTCATTATTACACATTATTATTTGCGGCATTAAAGGGATAGTTCACACAAAACTGAAGATTCTGTCATCATTTACTCTCCCTTTACTTATTTTAAACCTGTTTGGCTTCATTTTTTCTATTGAACACTAAAGAAGATACTTTGAAGAATGCTGAAAACCTGTAACCATTGACTTCCATAGTAGCAAAAACATACTGTATACTAAGGAAGTCAATGGTTACAGGTTTTCAGCATTCTTCAAAATATCTTCTTTAGTGTTCAACAGAAGAAAGAAAGTCATAAAGGTTTGGATGCACTTGAGGGAGAGTAAATAGTGAGTTAATTTTCATTTTTGGGTGAACTATCCCTTTGATCACCTCAATGTTGTTGCAAAATAGCATGGGACGAAAAAAATTATAAATAAATCCACAGCCCCTAATAATACACAAAGAAAAAAATCATTTTAGTTTAACTTTAGGCCCATTAAATTACATTATTATTGTTTTTTTACAATTATTTTAATAATGTATAATTGATGTATAATCTGACAGGAATATTGGACATGGAAATAATAATAATAAATGTGCAGAGTTTCTGAATAACTGAATGATAAATATTTCTATTTACATCTAATGAGAATAATTTAATTTAAGAGAGTAAATGCTTCTTGAGATGAATGCAGGATATGCAAATAATTAAACATTTAAACAAACAAATAAATAAATATTTTAAATATAAATAAAATAAAAGATTAATAAAAAAATTATAAATAAAAAATGTATAAATACATATAAAATTAATAAATTATATTTAATTTATTATTTATTTAATTATATTTAATTAAAATTTTATTTTAATTTTACTGACTTATTTTATTTATATTTTTAATGTAACTAATTTAATTAATTTAATTCTATTTAAATATAAATAAAATTTAATATAAATAATAACTAAAAATAATACATATTAAATGTATATAAGAAATGTATAAATACATATAAAATTAATAAAAACATAAATATAAACAAATACATATAAGTAAATATAAATAAAACATTTAATATAAATAACTTTTATATAAATTTTTATTGAATAAAATATATTTTAATTAATTTAATTTAAATATAAATAAAACTAAATATATATATAAACACAAAAAAATAACTAAAAAAAAATACAAATTAAATGTATAAATACATGTAAGAAATTATAAATACATATAAAATTAAGAAATACATATAAAATTAATAAATACATAAATATAAACAAATACATTTAAGTAAATATAAATACAACATTTAATATAAATAACTTTTATATTTAATTTAAATTTGATTGACTTTAATTTAATTGATTTAATTTAATTTAAATATAAATAAAATTAAATATAAATAAAAACAAAAAATAACTATAAAAATAATACATATTAAATGTACAAATACATATAAGAAATTATAAATACATATAAAATAAAATCAAAAACAAAAGGATGTTCACTACTGCTATAAACATTATTTAATTCACTTTCAGATTAATTTCATCAAAGATATGCAATGAAAAGACTTTATGCAAGACTATTGAGTGAACTGTTTGTCTACACCCGTGTGCAGTGAATCTCTAGTCATTATTTCCAGAGTGAGTCCAGAGAGTAGGAGTCTGCATTAGTCTTCAGCTGTTCTGAGAGCTGCGTTACAGTTTGACAGCCAGTAGAAACAGCTCTTCTGAAGCATTACTGAACACATCCACATTATGCAGATGAGCAGAGCATTACACCACTCATCCACACTCAACAACACACTGAATTTAACAAATGCACATCAAACACTCTTACACTTATACAATTACATTCGTGTTTAATAACAAATTATATAAAGTGGAGAACGGCATATGTTAAGAGAAACAATTAGTCTGAACTATAATGATTTGTTTACAGTAATACTTCTAATTTATATGAACGCAAGATTTCATGCCATTAATGTGAGTTAATGCATTTACTAACATGAATAAACAATGAGCAATACTAGGGATGCTCCGATCAGGATTTTTGCAGCCGATACAGAGTACCGATTCCTTGTCATGGTGATCAGCCGATACAGAGTACCGATTCTGATGCTTCAAGCTTCAACGCATAAAGCACATTGTCCCTTTAAGTTGACTTAAAGAGCCCCTATTATGGGTTTTTGAAAATGAGCTTCCATGCAGTGTGTAGCACAGCACTAAGTGAATGAAAACATCCAGCTGAGGTTTAAATCTGAAAGTGCACAGTGTTTAAAACTATTGATTCTTTAACGAAATAGTCGACTCAGAGTCGAATGAATGAATCGAGTTGGGTTCGGATCTTTTGCTTGAACGCGTCGACGTCAATACGGTACATCACCAAATATGTAGTACCGGTTCCGGTAAAATGTGAACGCGCATTTCCCTTTAGACACTAGCGGAGCGCCGGGATCACGGGACTGATCATGACGCAAAGATGACGATCACTGACTGATGGAGATTCAGCTGCGGGGAATAAAGGGTTAAAGTTCATTTTCACAACAACACCACAGTATAGCCAACCTTGTGCTGTGTTTGTTCCTGTCATTTTTCTGATTTTTGATACAATAACCTACGCTGCAGCACGAGATTCGTCGGCCATTTGCTATTAAAGGAAGGAGCAGCAGAGACTATTATGTATGGGACTTTGTCAGGGACTTTGTCAGTAACTGTTGCAGTTCATATGGACCCGTTTCTTCTTCCTCCGGATCATAACATGTAAGTGTAATTAAAATTGTTGTCTCATTTTGTGTAGTTTGCAAAATATGTGTTTAATTGTGTGTTATAAGTTGTAATCGCCCCGTGCGGCTTGTAATCACATATCTATTATAGATCAGTGCTTGTACTGTATCTCTCAGGTTAAATCTGTATGGGGCTATTCACATATCATGTCCAAAACCACGTTGAAAACACGACGCTTGCTTCTTCCTTTACCGATTTACATGCGTTTCTGAACTCGCGATCCTCTGCCGTTTGCCTTTGCTATGGCCACCATCAGCTGTTCATACACGCACGGCCCGGTCAATTTTCAAAATAGTTCAACTCGTGACAACACTAATATATATATATATAAACTATTAATTGATTGAATTGACAGAAATTAGGGCTGCACAGTATATCATTTCCGCATATCGATATCGCAGGATTTGCAATGTCAAGTTGGGATTACAATTAACCATAAAACAGAGTTCAGAACATGATTTGAATGCTAAGATGAAGCCTAATAAGTAAAGTGCTGTTTATTTTCTTTTTATGGTTGTTCTATTGTTTTCATCTGTGCTTTAATTTGCTTATTTTATTTATTTTTGGGTCATTTGTATATTTTATGCCGATGCACTTGCCTACAAAATCCCAGTCAAACTCCCAATCAAAGCAAAAAAATATGAATTATTTCCAAACAGAGTTACTAAAGTTATCAGCATATGAACTGCAGAAAAAATAAATATCGCAATGTCCGTATTTTTCTAATATCGTGCAGCCGTAAGAGAAATAGTACTATATTGCAATATACTATATTGAAATCAGAATTATTAGCCCCCCAGTATATTTTCCCCCCAATTTCTGTTTAACGGAGAGAAGATTTTATTCAACACATTTCTAAACATAATAGTTTTAATTATTCATTTCTAATAACTGATTTCTTTTATTTTTGCCATGATGACAGTACATAATATTTTACTAGATATTATTCCAGATACTAGTATTCAGCTTAAAGTGACATTTAAAGTCTTAACTAGGTTAATTAGGCAAGTCATTGTATAACGATGGTTTGTTCTGGAGACAATCAAAAAACATATAGCTTAACAGGGGCTTAATATTGACCTTAAAATGTATTTAAAAAAATTTAAAACTGCTTTTATTCCAGCCGAAATAAAACAAATAAACTTTCTCAAGAAGACAAAATATTATAGGAAATACTGTGAAAAATTCATTGCTCTGTTAAACATCATCTGGGAAATATTTAAAAAAAGAAAAAAGAAATAAATCACAGGAGGGCGAAAATTTTGACTTCAACTGTATATCGTTATCAGGATATAAGATGACTTGTATCATGATATGAGACTGTCATATCGCCCAGCACCCTACCATAAACTGGACAAGCTAATAAATTAGTCACAATGCTTTAATCTCGTCTGTCTAGCATTTGCTTTAGCGGTTTCCGAGTGAGATCTGTAACCCCCACAGCATCTTTCTGTCAGTGTATCAGCACTGTGTGTAAGCGAGTCTTGCTGGAGCTGAACCTGTCATGGCTAGCAAGGCGTTTCGGTAGCCACCTCGAAATTTAGTGCTGAGATCAGAGCAGTCAGATAGTGTTCGGCTGGTGAATGTGGAAGTAAGCTGGCCCTGACTCAAACCCGCGCAGCAGTCCATGCGCTGAATAATGCATCCCGCCACTCACAAGAGGCCCTCTGCAGCACTTTCTGAGCCAGATTTAAATGTTCACACTCAATTGAGTTCAGCTATGATACATAGACTCGCTTCGACACACACACACACATTCACGCACATGCACACGCGCGCACACACACATTCCACACATGGAGGAATACCCCTTACATGAAACGGTGTGGAGTTTTTTTTACGAAGAAAAAAATATATATAGTTCTATATGATTTATAAGCCTTTTGAAAAATGGGGACATCAGCAATGTCCTCATAATTCACTCATTTCATTTCATTTATGTCCTGATATGTCACAAAAACATGTTCACACAGACACACACACGCACACACACACACACGGTAACAATAATTTTGCGATATATTGTGCAGCCCTAAAACACACACAAACAAACAAACACACACACACACACACACATGCACAATAACAATAATTTTGCAATATATCGTGCAGCCCTAACACACACACACGCACAAACATTCACGGATAATGAAAATTTTGCAATATATTGTGCAGCGCTAAAACACACACACAAACTAACTC
>CAIGQV010000001.1:30349072-30359904 GCA_903798115.1 Danio jaintianensis | reverse complement strand
AAATGCAATATTTTAAACCATATTACTTTAAAAAATGTTTCTATTTGTGTTTTTATGGAGAAAACACAAAGGAGAAGAAAGGAAAGTGATTCGAGTGTCCTGCGGGAGAAGTGTGCAGTGTTCATTTAGCCGAGCAGCGCAGTAAAAAAAAAAAAAAAAAAAAATGACTCTCTAGAGATTACTGGCACACCTCAGAGACTGAGACCACCGCAACATGAAGAATCACTGACCGAAATGCACTTCCTCCATACAGGCAGATCCTCAAAACCATCCATAATCTCCATACGGATGTTCACACACACAGCGGCAGGAAGAGGAAGCAGGACAGGAAGAGCAAATCTCACTCCACTGCTGTTCAGTGTTTGGAAGAAATAGAAGCAGCAGTGGGCTGGTATCTAAATTTGGCTTGTCAAAGCGATCAATATTTCAATATGTATAGATACCGAAATATTTCAAAAGATACAAATCGCTCAAATCACATACCATTGAAGACAAGATTATTAGCCCTCCTTGTGAAATTCGTATTATTTTGCACATCATTTCTAAGTGATGAAGGAAAGTTTCACATTATGTCCTATAATATTTTAGATAAAGTGTTATTTCTTTTAGTTTGAATGGAATAAAAGCAGTTTTTATTTTTATTTCTTCTATAATTTTTAAGGTTGATATTATTAGTCCCTTTAAGAAATAGTATTGTTTCTCCTGGGTTTACACCTTTTATTTATATTTCAAGAAAACTATTTGTGATGTCTAGCAACCTAAATGGCACCTTTTCTCAAAATTTACAGAAATCTTCATGAAATAACTGTCTGTAAAGACCTATTATTAATGTTTGGATAATTTGGAGATAATTTTATATGAATAATAAATTGTATGCATTCTAGTCTGTATTAGTCTTGCATACTATTCTGGAAATATAATTGCTTTGCATTTGTTCACCAACTTTCTATATATTTAAAACTGAGCTGCTTTAATTCTGTATTCTCACTATAAATCAAATGGGCCATTAAAGGTCCCATATTGTATCAAGTAGCCTAAATTAATAAACCATCAGAGCACAAGTTTTCTGTCATGTTTAATCCAGATTCAAATAAAACCAATGTCTGAAAATAAATACTACGTCGTTCATGTTGTATGCTGGCTATTCGAACACGCTGATGGAAATGAAGCCACTGTGAATGTGTGTGAGAGGGAGAGAATGAGAAAGTATGAGTGTGTGGGTGTGTGTGAGATCGAGAGAGAGCAATCTTATGATGACACACACTGTAAAAAATGCTGGGTTCCAGACAATCGATTCGTGTTGGGACAACATGAAGGAATTAAGTTAACTTATTAGTTTTTACCAATTTAAGTTGTTTCAGCTCAATTTAAATAAGTAGTTTGAACAAACAGCAAAAGTCATTTTTTTGAGTGGATACGTATCTGTTAAATGTTTAGCTACAAATATAAATGCACACAACCTAATTCAAAAAGCCCTCGCGTAAAAATGCATTGCAATAACTTGACACACCAAGCCAACGCCAAAAATCTAGCACCAACAGAAACCAACTGTGTTGTCACCTCGCGTTAGTTTACGTCTGGTTCCATCTGGACCAAAACGTTGCACGTCAAGTCAATTCATGTTTATTTATATAGCGCTTTTCACAATGTAGATTGTGTCAAAGCAGCTTAACATAGTTCTAGTAAAGTCCAGATTTCAGAGTTGAAGTTCAGTGTAGTTTAGTTCAGTGTGGTTTAAACCTCAATGCTGAAAGTTCAAACACTGTAGAGCAAATCCACCGAAGCACAGCTCCACAAGTCCCGATCCGAGCAAGCCAGTGGCGAGGAAAAAAAACTTCACCAATTGACGAAGTGAAGGGAAAAAAAAAAACCTCGAGAGAAACTAGGCTCTGCACGTGAACACACCAAACGGACGGCAGGCTGTTTTCTCGGGCAGTATCTGTTTTCTTGTTCAGAACGGGAATCCGGAACTTCCGATGTACACATGCAAAGTGTAAACAAAGCAGAGTTTAGTACAATTATCACAGTAATTGTCACTTACCATGGAGGGATTCACTCCTGCAAATAGGTCTGATAATCTAATAATTCATATCGTTTGCAAATATTTGAGAAATGTAGCGAAATCAGAGGCGGTGTGTTCCTTCACTTCAGATCAGAGGCCTCTTTGTGTTCCTTCACTTAACTATGTCCCACTCGCACTCTGATTCGCTGCTGACTAAGGCCTTGATTACACCTAACATGCTTTTTGCGTTGAGAGTAGTGTTGTCACGATACTGGAATTCGATACCAATCGATACTAAACATTTAAAAAGGTCCATTCCCCGCTAACATTTGAGTGCTGTTGAGTGCGTTCTTAAACAGCGCTGAGACAACTACAGATACAGGGACACTAGAGTGTTTTAAAGGCGCGAAGATCAGCTGGTCTGTTTATAAGCTGACATACGAGCGATCTGACTTCACAGATTTAAATTGCTCCAGTGTCCCTGTATCTGTGGTTACACTCAGTAAACAGCGGTGAGTTCGGTGAACTGATGACCTTAACGGCCAATCACAGTCATTACTGTTGAGCACGTGAACACAATGGCAAATCAGCGGCGTTTGAGAACGTGCTCAACAGCGCTTTAATGTTAGTGGGAAATGGACGTTTTAAAAATTTCAGTACCTATTGGTAAAAAAAATCCAGTATCGTAACAACACTAGTTACGAGGTGCCTTTTTTGAGTGGTTTTCTAATGGCTGTGAGCGTTTTGCGTTCCGTTTATGTGTCCTGTATGCCTCATATTTTAACTGCCTGCTGCACCTCGTGTTTTTGCCGTTGCGCTCCGTACGCCGGGCGGAAAATGCGTGCTATGTCAGTCACGTCTTTTTCATTCTCCAATCAAATGAAAGCAGAGGCGGGGTTTCTGTTGAGGTGACAGAAGTGTTAGTGTTGTCAAGATGACTACAGAGACTTTCAAAGATGGAGGAGTGACTAGTGGTCACTGTTTCGAGTTATCTGAATCTGTATGACTTCAAAAATCTTGAATATCACAATATTATTAAATATTACAATTATAACAACATCAACAGCAGCGCTCGAGCACAATACGCAGCTAATTCAGTCTCCTAGCGACATAAAAAGCGCAGCGCACTTCTTTTTTTCTTATCAAAAAATAAATAAATGCATATCAGTCGACCACTATTCAAAACAAGAAATACTTTTATTTATTACTTTTTCAGCTGAGCCAGTAAAAATTGTGTCAGGACAAGTGAAACGGATCAGACCAGTAGTAAAAATTACTTAATAATAATCCATGCTTGAGGTTTTAACTCATGGACACATGCATAAACACTGTAGTTTTGATGAATGTTTCACCGTGGTTTCAAAAATGGTATGAAAGTGTATTTTTAAGGTATCGTATGGAAGAAATTCCAGTTTGGTGAAAACACTGATGTGAATGAGGTGTGAATGAGGAGTCAGCAGGACCGGCCGCCACAAATCAGCAGATTACCTTGTTCAGTGGTTCGACACAAGACTGTGATCACCTCACACGCTCCCTCATTACACACAGCGCAATAAAAGAGCACTGCGAACGCAACCAAAAAACTAAAGCTGATGGGAGTAATAATGGGATTGTTGTTAATGTGCTGTTGATGGAATTAATGAGGAGCGGCGCTGCTGGTGTTCAGTCAGTCGCTGCTTCCAGAAGAAAACATTGCAGATGGAGGCTTAAAGAGCAGATTAGAGAAGTTCATATCTGGACTACATCAATTAAAATAAACACCCTAGTTTATACAATACTAAACAACTAGATAAACAAATGCACTGTAAAAAATGTGTGGTTGTTGTAACCAATCATTGTGACAAATAGGTACAAACACATCCATCAGGCTAAAAAGTGTCATTTAATTTTAATTGAAAAAATTACCACAATGTAGGCTGCACGGTGGCGCAGTGGGTAGCATGTTCACCTCACAGCAAGAAGGTCGCTGGTTCGAGCCTCGGCTGGGTCAGTTGGCGTTTCTGTGTGGAGTTTGCATGTTCTCCCAGTGTTGGCGTGGGTTTCCTCCGGGTGCTCCGGTTTCCCCCACAAGTCCAAAGACATGCGGTACAGGTGAATTGGGTGGGCTAAATTGTCCGTAGTGTATGTGTGTGAATGAGAGTGCATGGATGTTTCCCAGTGATGGGTTGCAGCTGGAAGGGCATCCGCTGTGTAAAACATATGCTGGATAAGTTGGCGGTTCATGTGGCGACCCCTGATTAATAAAGGGAATAAGCCGAAAATAAAATAAATGAAGAATACCACAATGTTGGGTTTGTCTGTACTAGAACCAAACTTTGGGTTATGACATCCCAGCATTTTATTTTAGAGTAGATAATAAAGGAGAAAACAACTGGGGAAAAAATAATAATAATAAAAGACAGTGGTGGCTAATTTTAATTTAATATAAGGATACCATTATTATTATTCATTCATTCATTCATTCATTCATTTCTTTTCAGCTTAGTCCCTTTATTAATCTGGGGTCGCCACAGCAGAATGAACCGCCAACTTATCCAGCACATGTTTTACGCAGCAGATGCCCTTCCAGCCGCAACCTGGGAAACATCCATACACTCTCATTCACACTACGAACAATTTAGCTTACCCAATTCACCTGTACCACATGTCTTTGGACTTGTGGGGGAAACCAGAGCATCCGGAGGAAACCCACGCGAACACAGGGAGAACATGCAAACTCCACACAGAAATGCCAACTGACCCAGCCGAGGCACAAACCAGCGACCTTGTTGCTGTGAGGCGATCATGTTTCCCACTGCGCCACCGTGACGCCCATTATTATTATTATTATTATCCCAGACTAAAGATTTTCTTATTTGACCAGTAGTCTTTCATTAGTCTTTCATTAGTTAAAAAATAATTATTTAATTAGGCCTACTTAAGCAAATACTTAAGTAGTGGTTTGAGGGCTGAGAAGGAATGTAATTTTTTATATTATTTTACGATACGCTACAACAATAAGCAATAAAATTTGACATTATGAACTTGCACACACATAAAACGGCACAGACAAATGATATGATTATGAATGTGTAGGGGAAAAACGGTATGGAGCTTTGCAGAATATGTAGCCTATAATTAATTATTAATATAAAAAGGTTAACATTAACACAAATTACAACTCATGAACTTGCTTACGACAAAACACAGCGCTTGGTAAAGAAACTAAAAACCAGATAAATATAGTGCAACTCTGGCAAACTAAATAGTCAAAAACTGTATTTCCAGCTATTAAATATTTGTGTAAAATACTATTATTATACTTGATGGTTAAAGGTTTTGTTGCTATTAAAATAAAAATGAAATTTAAATAAAAGATGTATACTTAATTTGTATTCACTTTATTTAATGTGTGTGTGTATGTGTGTGTACAGGTATATGTGGTTTACAGGGACACAAAGTTGTATAATGACATGGGTATGACTTAGTTGTACTCTATTAAGGTGGTTTACAGGGTCACACCTCATGTCCCTCTAATTCAAAACGCTTAAAAATCATATTTAATGAAGTCTTTTGATTTTCAGATTTTGCCACAGGTTTCCTGTGAGGGTTGGGTTTAGGGGTAGGGCTATATCATAAGCGTTTTTTACTGTATAAAATAGAGATTTCCCAAACACTCCTGATATTGTAGTTGTGGATGAAGTATTGAAGAACATCCTGATTATGGAAGTAGGCTGCTGTTTTGATGCATACATGGATCTGTGCTATTCAGAAAAAATGCTAAAATATCAACCATTAGCAAATGCTCTGAAATTGTGTGGCTACAACACAAAGCTAGTTGTTTTAATTTATGGAAGCCAAGGACACGCTCATAAACTGTGTGTGAGAGGATTACAAATCGCTAAATACTGCTCTGTGTCTGCAATAATAGGCGGTCTGCATGTTTGGAAAAGACGATGTCATCTCTATCCTTCATTTGCAGATATTCCCTTATGTATCTATTTAGTTACTTCTTTGTGCAGAGCTGATTTGAGTGTTTTAATATTGTCCTGTAAAAGATATTCCGTAATTGTATTTATCTGCACATTGCGTGTACTGTCAAACATAATGAGCTCTTTATGATTATTTGGATGCTGTGTTGCTTTAATTAGTATTAGTCATTCCAAATAAATTAAATGTGTCTGCACTGTAAAAAAAAATGCTGGGTTATTCCACACAATTGCTTCATGTTGTCCCAACACAAATCAATTAAGTTAACTTAATTGTTTTAACAAATTTAAGTGGATTGAACATAAAGCAATTAAGTTGTCACAGAAAACCTCAAGAATTGTGTTGATTCAGCTCATTTTAAACAAGTAGTTTGAACAACCAGAAACAATTATTTTTTGGATGGATGGATGGGATGAATGGATAAAAAAAAAAAGTACAGCAGACCAATACCCAAATCTACGGTCCTGCTATGTGCATCTGTATTGAAGAGTGTGTGTGAAAGCAGCAGCTGGAGTTCAGTAGCAGCAGTGTGAGTTTCAGCGCTCAGATCGTCTCACACAGCACTGAAACTCAACCTCATCAGAAACACAAACCTTCTCTTTCTGTCCCGGGACAAACAACCACATTTGGCAGAGCAGGTGAAGCGGACAGACACCACATGAACACTGTATTATACTCATTTAATACTGCCTTTTTACTCTGAAACTCACAGGATATGTCAACACACACTGACTAAATGAGTAAGACTACTATACATACAGGTGAAGTCTGTATTATTAGCCCCCTTTATATTTATTTCCCCAATTACTGTTTAACGGAAAGAAGATTATTTTAACACATTTCTAAACATAATAGTTTTAATAACTCATTTCTAATAACTGATTTATTTTATCTTTGCCATGATGACAGCACATAATATTTGACTAGATATTTTTCAAGATACTAGTATTCAGCTTAAAGTGACCTTTAAAGGCTTAATTAGGTTAATTAGGGTAATTAGGCAAGTCATTGTATAACAGTGGTTTGTTCTGTAGACAATCGAAAACAAATATCACTTAAGGGGGCTAATAATATTGTCCTTAAAATGTTTTTAAAAAAATTAAAAACTGCTTTTATTCTAGCCGAAATGAAACAAATAAGACTTTCTCCAGAAGAAAAAATATTATAGGAAATACTGTGAAAAATTCCTTGCTCTGTTAAAGATCATTTGGGAAATATTTGAAAAAGAAAAATAATATACAGGACTAATAAATCTGACTTCAGCTGTGTATATAGTACTTTCTTGATAAATATAGCCTGATAATCTTTGTTTACCTTTTCTTTTTATACTCTTCTGAAATGATTTTTGCTGCTCGTTCAAACTACTTATTTAAAATGAGCTGAAACAACATAATTCTTGACATTTTTTGGGGACAACTTAATTGTTTTATGTTCAATCTGCTTAAAGTCGTTGAATGACTGAATTGTTTTTTACAGTGTAGAAAAGGTAGAAGCAAAAATTGTATTTCTAAACAAAAAAAATGCTCACACTTTAAAATACGGTTCCATCAGTTAATGTATTTACTAACATTAACTAGTAGCAATATATTTATTACAGAATTCATACATCTTTGTTGATGTTAGTTAATGAAAATTAGTTAGTTCTCGTTAACTCAGTGCATTGACCATTTATAAAGGGGGTGTACACTAAAATATGCTGGGTTCCACATAATTTCTTCATGTTATCCCAACACAAATCGATTAAGTTAACTTAACTGTTTTTACAAACTTAAGTGGATTGAACATAAAACAATTAAGTTGTCCTAAAAGAAAACTCGAAAATTGTGTTGATTCAGCTCATTTTAAATAAGTAGTCTGAATACTTTTTTCAGTGTAGAAAACTTCCACTAGGGAATTAGTAAATTTCACAAACAATTGCAAAGAAGATGAAGCAACAAACTGAAGTGTACTGTAAAAAAATGTCTGTTATTTCAATGGTAAAATAAACACAACTGTAAAAATGCTACAGTAAAAATACGTAATCTGGTTAACAGTAAGTTTCCTTAATACACAGGTGTCACACTCAGTTCCTGGAGGGCCGCAGCTCTGCACAGTTTAGTTTCAACCCTAATGAAACACACCTGATCAAACTAATTGAGCCCTTCAGGCTTGTTTGAAACCTACAGGTAAGTGTGTTGGAGCAGGGTTGGAACTAAACTGTGCAGAGCTGCGGCCCTCCAGGAACTGGAATTGACACCTGTGCCTTAATATATACTATGTATAACATTTAATTGGCTTTCCCAGTATTCCCTTAAATTTTTATTGATATTTTTTGTTTGCTGGTTCTTTACCGTAAACGTTACTGAATTTTGTTTTATATTAAATAGAGAAATAACTGGATAAAAACGTATGTATATTTTTGTAAAACAGTAATAATCTGTTATTTAATCTAAATAATAATCTAAACTTAAATAATCTAAAAATCTTTGTTACAGATAATACGCACGCACACACACGCACAGACTAATAATGTTGTGCCTACACATTAAAATTAAATATAAATTCAAGGTTTTATGCCTATATGAATACTATTACTTTAAAAATAGTTTTATTTTTATTTTATTAAAATAACTATGGGAATAATGTATTTCTGTCAGCAAAATCAACTATAATATCTGAAAGAATGTATTAAATAATAATTCTAAGGTTTTAATTTGTGTTGTTGTGTTAACCAATTTAATACATTACATGGAGAAAAGAAAATGCTGAAGACATTAGTCCTCAAGTAATTTTCCATGATAAAATAAGTGATAAAAAAAAAAAAAATCTAGAAATATAATGGAATTAAATGGCTATTAAATGGCTGGTTTTTTTATAAACTACGCTGTAAAAATAATGTTTCCATAAAACAGGTTAAAATAAAACACAAATTCTTTGTGTATGCTTTATTATAAAACTACCATTTCAGTTTTTCTACTTCTTAGTAACCAGCTAAAATCAATACATATAAATATTTGTGAACTTTACAACCAATTTTGGAGTGAAAACAGTGTCTACACCCATGCATTCTTCCAGCTTATAATAATAATAACCCTAATCGACTGTATGAAGAATCTGGTTCTGTCATTTCAGTCTGTCATTCATAAATATGTATTTCTATAAAGCCTCTCCACAGCCCTTCTGTTTGATTGCTTAACATTTGGTTTCTTGCTCTTAGAGACTAATAAAAACTGAAGTATGTGGTGGCTAAAGCGTCTCAGGCTTATGAAATATGTACAGCCAAGTGGCTATTGGATATCTGAATGGAATTCAAATAGGCCGAGCGGCACAGCGGAGCTGCAAACACCACGCGGAGATCGATAGCCTTAAAACAGCCTGCTGGAAGGACGAGACGAGACGCACACCATCGCTTTGGATGAGATTCATTTTTAAAACCCGTCCTGCGTTTCAGATGGCACAACCTGCACTTTTAGTGAAGCTAGCATTGTGTGACAAATACGATTGCATTTGTATTTTGCTTTATAATTGACTGGTACGAGTTTGTCCTATATATATATATGGTTTTAATAGATTAATAAATATACAACCATAAACCAAAACCTTTCTAATTTGTAACAGAATTAATAGACTTTTCACATCTCCTGGTTTCTCAGCAGCGAAAATAGTCCAGTTCATCCAAAAATGAAAATGTACTCACCCTTAATTGGTTTTAAACCTTTATAAAATTTCTTTCTTCTGTTGAACACATTTTGAAGAATGCTTAAAACCTGTAACTTCCATAGTATTTGTTTTTCCTACTATGGAAGTCAATTGTTACAGGTTTTCAGCATACTTCAAAATATTGTCCTTTGTGAAAGAAACTCAGGTTTGAAACAAGTGAAGGGAGTGTAAATGACAGAATTTTCATTTTTGGGTGAGCTATATATTTAGGGCATGTTCATATGTACATGGGTATTTTTATAAACACCTTCATTTAAAGAAGAAGAAAAAAAATTCAGTCCACATGAACATGCAAAAACACACTGTAAATGGCGCAGAATTAAGCATTTGTGTGATCAAGTTACATATAAAGTCAATGCAAACACGTGAACAGGAGAATACCACTGTGCAGAATGCCTCAATCGCACTTACTTATTTGCATTTTAGGCATTAACAAATAATTCAACTTCGAAAATTTGTGTGAAGGTGAAAAACATCCTGTGAGTAGAGCAAGTGCTCTGCATTTGGTGGGAACCCAATATTAGAATAAAGCAGGGTTGACCAATCAGAAAGGAGAAAACAGTACACACGCTGATGTCATGAGGCAAAAACTACAGTTTTAGTGGGCACACGACTACACTGTAACCAAAGTTTCTGAAAATCATCAACCATGGAGTCTCAGTCACTTGATACTGCGTTTTCGTGCAGAAGAATGGCCAAATGGTTTTGATAATACTCATGTTTGTGTGGACAGGGTCTTAGAGAGTAGCGAATGAGAGGATACCACAAATACTTTTTTCTGCATTCCAATTTGCTAAAAAAAATGTAAAAGAATTTAAATGAAAGAAAAAACCTCCACAAAATGTTTTTACAACATAAAAAAAGAGAAAATAAAAAAAAGACTTATAATAGCAACCAGAAGTGAGAACAATGTAAAATGTACTGACCTGCCAATAGACACTGCATATAATGCAATCAGATATAATAAAAAAAGTATATCTTTTAAAAAAAAAATATATATATATATATATATATATTCTTTTTTTATTATTTTTAAAATATTTCAAACACTTGAGTATATAAAGGAACACATAACTCCACTAGAGTTAAACAATTGAGTTTGACCATTTTTTTAATCCATTTAGCCGATCTCCGGGTCTGGCAGTAACACTTTTAGCTTAGC
>CAIGQV010000001.1:30307301-30325256 GCA_903798115.1 Danio jaintianensis | reverse complement strand
ACATGCAGTGTTGGTGGTTCTCTAGGAATGTGGTTGAGAAACACTGCTTTAGGGTTACGGTTGTGTACTAAAGGATATAAAACAGTGTTTTTTACCCATTTTACTTCTACAGTTCAGTGTAGATCAGTGTGCTTCTTCACTTCTGTTGCTGTGAGAGGAGAGACCGCTGTTCAGGTGAAGAGCACCAGCAGCTCAAACATTCTTCGTCAGGATTTCAAGAAAATTCACGCGTGGTCAGAAAAGTCTGAATTGGGTATTTAGGCGGAGACCATTTGACAGTTATGAAGTTTGTTGTGCCAAACGTAGTAAATCGCGATCAGCGTCGTGTATATATATATATATATATGAAGTGAAGTGAAGTGAAGTGTAGCGTGGCCAAGTATGGTGTCCCATACTTGGAATTTGTGCTCTGCATTTAACCCATCCAAGTGCACACACACAGTTAGTGAACACACACATACCGTGAACACACACCCGGAGCAGTGGGCAGCCATGCTGCGGCGCCCGGGGAGCAGTTGGGGGGAACGGTGCCTTGCTCAAGGGACTCACCTCAGTCGTGGTATTGAGGGTGGTGGAGAGTGCTGGTCATTCACTCCCCCCACCCCCAATTCCCGCTGGTACCGAACCGTTCGAGTATCGAACCAGCAACCTTCGGATCACGAGTCCAACACTCTAACCACCAGGCCACGACTGCCCCTATATATATATATATACACACACACACACAGTGCTCAGCATAATTGAGTACACCCCATTTTGAAAATATTTTGATCCATTTCTCAGTGAATATAGGCAATGTATTTTGGTGCATATAAACAAAACAGATTTATTAAACAGATATATATTTATTAAAATAATATTTTAGTCGCCAAACATATTTAGAAATTGAAAGATAATACAATTAAATTCAAGCAAAAAAAATTACAAACTACAAAATTTCTAATTTTTCTTTTTTTTTTTTTTTGTTTCTCTTGATTTTTCCTTTTTTAAATTTGTATTTAATATTTTTCTCTAACATATAAATTTGGCTGTACTAGTTTTTGGACCGTTATCGTAAGTTATTTTGTTAGATAAGCTCCAGATTTGGCTTCAGTACTGACTAATCTAATGTATATGCACAAATATAATATTGTATAGCTTTGTGAGGGATGTACTTATATATGCGGAGCACGGTAAATATATCTTTTTTTTGTTTGTTTGTTTTGTTAGCAGCACAGAAATCTGAAAACTATTCTCAGAAAGCATGTGTTATGAATTATTTAATATAATCACAACATTGTCCTGTCATATAACTGCACAATTGCTGACATCGCGATTGTGATACGATTAATCTTGCAGCACTAATGCAAATACAAAAGTATTTTGATATACTGCATAGTCGAGATCATAAAACTTATTAATTTTACTAATATTAGTAATGGGCGACGCGGTGGCGCAGTGGGTAGCACGTTCGTCTCACAGCAAGAAGGTCGCTGGTTCGAGCCTCGGCTGGGTCAGTTGGCATTTCTGTGTGGAGTTTGCATGTTCTCCCCGTGGGTTTCCTCCGGGTGCTCCGGTTTCCCCCACAAGTCCAAAGACATGCGGTATAGGTGAATTGGGTGGGCTAAAATTGTCCGTAGTGTATGTGTGTGAATGAGTGTGTATGGGTGTTTCCCAGTGATGGGTTGCAGCTGGAAGGGCATCCGCTGTGTAAAACATATGCTGGATAAGTTGGCGGTTCATCCCGCTGTGGCGACCCCAGATTAATCAAGGGACTAAGCCGAAAAGAAAATGAATGAATGTATGAATATTAGTAATAATTGTGAACAACGCTATAGAAAATGAACTTTTTTCATTTTCATACGATATAACATTTCCCTAGAAAAATGCTATTTTTATTTGCTATGATTTATTTATTTAATGATATGAAAATAAACAGGTTAACGATATTTTTCAGATCTAATTAATTCTAACTCAAGACTAAAAACTGTGTCGAGGTGCAAACATCTATCTTTAAAACACTATGAATGAAAAATGCCAAAAGTGTTTATTTTCAGCTCTGGGTTCAGCTTTGGGCCTCTCCAGCCAATAGCAGAACAACAAGTACTGGGGAGGCGGGGATAAAGATAGTAAGGCCCCATCTGATTGGTCAATTTTTAATAAACAACCAATGCATAAAATAAATGTTATTTATCACACGTCTGCCATATGTTTATGGCATATACTATTATTGCGATCACGATAATTTTTACGATATAATGTTTTTTCCAATAAAAAAAAAAAAGCATCATGATTTTTTGCCAGAAAAAAGTTTTAAATTATACAGTACACATGGGATTTATTGTTGCTGTGATGTTTTATGCTTGCTAACACCTTTTTTGTCTTTGTCCTAAAGTAATTTTAGAAGGACAATTTCATAACATTCTGATAAAATATATTGAAAATGCATAGTACAATCAGCTTTTATTCTATGCAAATTCAAAAGACTGCCAAAGTATTTCGATCATATAACAGCAAAGCATTGTTACAGAGCCAATGAATCGTGCACAAGAACACCAGCCTTATGTCCATTACTAAAGTACACACAGTCGATCCAATAATTTCCCATAGACTTTAGCAAGAAAATTCACATTGCTTATGGAGCCAAAAATCAACAAATGGCGAGGCTGTCAGCCCTTCAGGGCACTAAATGCAGGGTAATGCCTATGAGAGAGAGCTAGGCCGTGAAAGGCTGGGGTGAGTCAGGGTCAGCGGTGAGCTGGTGAGCGCGACAGCTGAAAAGCGCAGCTCTGCAGACTGCTGGGATGAGCTAATTACATTAGCACCCATCATTAGCACAGCCAGCCTGCCACCTCAGCAGCCACACATTCTGGTGGCTTTACTACCTGAAACCGGCTCCTAATGGAGATCGCGAACATGATGGAGCTCTCCAGGCAGCTGTCCAGTTCGTTTAAGCCTTCGAAGATTATGGCATAGAAATAAACACATCATTAAGTCTGTTTGCAGGGAATTGTTTTGTCGATGGCTGCTATAGTGCACTCCAAAAAAATGTGCTTTGCTGCTTATTCAAACTACTTAATTAAAATGAGCTGAATCAACAAAGTTCTTGAGGTTTTTTTGGGACAACTTAATTGTTTTATGTTCAATCCACTTAAATTTGTAAAAACTAATAAAAGTTATCTTAATTCCTTCATGTTGTCCCAACACAAATCGATTGTGTGGAGCCCTGCATTTACAGTGTGTAAACAATGCTCCACGCAATTCCTTCATGTTGTTCCAACACAATTCGATTAAGTTAACTTAATTTTTTTGACAAATTTAAGTGGATTGAGCATAAAATAATTAAGTTGTGCCAAAAACAACTCAAGAACTTTGTTGATTCGGCTCATTTTAAATTAGTTCGAACAAGCAGCAAAAAAATAAATATAAATAAATTGAGTGTAGCATTCCTAACCTACAAATAACTTTTATCAAATCTTACAATTACTACAGGACTACAATATACTATTGATTAGTATAGGATGGCACACTAAAAAAATATTCATTGGATTAACTAAATTTTTTAAGGGTAAGTGGTTGCAAACTATTTTATATGGGTTGAATTTAAACAAACAAATTAAGTTGAATATTACAAAAATTTAATTTGGTTGTTTAAATTCAACCCATATAAACTGTTTGCAACCACTTACCCTTAAAAAAAATTTGTAAAGCCAATGAATCATTTTTTTCAGTGCAGTTCCAATATTTTATCTACATATATTAGTGGATATAGTTATGTTATTTGAGCTTCAACAATGCAATTTCTCAACTTAATATGCATTTTAGTGTGCAATCGCATTTTTGCACAAATGGATTACTTATGTCACATGGCTATATTTCATTCATTTTCCTTCGGCATAGTCCCTTATTTATCAGGGGTCACCATCGCCAACTATTCCGACACATGTTTTACACAGCGGATGCCCTTCCAGCCGCAACCCAGTACTGGGAAACACCCATACACTCTCACATTCACACACACTCATACACTACGGCCAATTTTGTTTACCCAATTCATCTATAGCGCATGTCTTTGGAGGAAGGAAGGAAACCCGGAGGAAACCCACGCCAACACGGGGAGAACATGCAAACTCCACACAGAAACTGGCCGGGAGTAGAACCAGCGACCTTCTTGCTGTGAGGCGACAGTGCTACTAAACTAAATTGTCCGTATAGTGTGTGTGTGTGTGTGTGTGTGTGTGTGAGTGAATGAGTGTGTATGGGTGTTTCCCAATACTGGGTTGCAACTGGAAGGGCATCCGCTGTGTAAAACATATGCCGGAATAGCTGGCGGTCCATTCCGCTGTAGCGACCTCTGAAATAGAGACTAAGCCGAAGGAAAATGAATGAATGAATGAATAATAATAATTATTATGTCCACATAAAACTGAAATGTGACATACAGTGGAATTTGTTGTTCATCTAAAGTCATATTTTGTCACTATATTTTCTAAGGTTAAAAATAAAACGCTAAATAAGTCCTTTTCTTTTCTTAAATATTCAAGCTTATTTATTATATAAGGCCATTTTGTACATTTTCTGGAATAACTAACTAAAATATTATGAGAGATATCACTACCGTAAAATAAAGTTTTCATACCGTGAAATTAATTTTTGCTCATACGCCAAGACCTAATATGACTCAAAATGATAATTTCTTATTTTATGCCCAAAATCATTAGAATATTAAGTAAAGATCATATATTTTGAAGACATTTTGCAAATTTTGTTCCGTAAACCTATCAACATATATTTGTTTAATTAGTAATATGCATTGCTAAGAATGAAATCTTGACATGTTTCTCAGTATATAGTTGTTTTTTTAACTCAGGTTCCAGATTAGGGCTGCACAATATTGGAAAAATCTGACATTGTGATATTTTATTTTGCTGCGATATAAATTGCTATATAAATATAATAATAATTTTAATAGCTTTTTTATACAGCCGATTCGAACGTTATCACTCGATTGAATGGGCGTTGTCAGTGGTTATCAGCTGATAGATATGGGTCAGTAGGGGCCTTCTGTGCCTACTGGTAGGCTCAGAAGGCTGTAATCATCCATCCACATGGTTAATCAGCTATAGATCACATACGGTTGCGGCCGGAAGTTAACGTGAATTATTTATATTATTTATTAAACTTCCCATTAATTGTATTTTATTAATGTCTACCCCTACCCCAACCCTAAACCCAATCATCACAGTAATGTAATCTGGATCTGCCTGGTTTTCTGGGGAGTCTAACAGTATTCAAGTAGAGAAATTGAACCATCCAATGTAAAATAACATGGTCATCACTGTATAAAATTTTTTTTAAAATAATAATATTGAATAATATCTTTTACTCTTTAATAAATGATCTAATCCTGCGATGTCACTATTGCAGATACACATATTGCGATATCGATGTTCGAACGATATATTGTTCAGCCCTACTCCAGATATTAAAATAGTTGTATTTCTGCCACATATTTTCCCATCTTAACAAACAATATTTAATAAGCTTATTCATACAGCTTTCAGATGACGAAAAGCTCATATGTTTATAGACACTTATGATCCAGGGTCACAAACGCCTTTTAGCAAATCAGAATTCAGAGTAAAAGCCAACAATTGTATACTGTTATGCTTTTAATCGTTTGTCTTTCACTTTTAAGAGCCAAGTGTGAAGTTGACCTACGGCTTAACAATCATGGAAGGCAATTTCTAACAAATTCAAAACATTTAAATGACTGGTAAATCCGGCTACTTATCTACTTAAGGTAAAGCACTTTCATCTGTTGACTAATTATAGCAAATTAAGACAAATGCCTTGCAAGTTTTCGGAAATGTCTTAAAATGCAAATAATGCATCAAAGTAAAATACAGTGCTCAGCACATACAAGTACACCCCTTTTATTATTTTGCTTAAATTTAATTGTATTATCTTTCTATTTCTAAAGATGTTCGGTGACTAAAATGATATTTTAATAAATATATCTGTTTAATAAATCTGTTTTGTTCAAATACACCAAAATATATTACCCATTTTCACTGAGAAATGGATAAAAATATTCATTTTCAAAATGGGGTGTATTTATTTATGCTGAGCACTGTATATGCATGCTTTTCTAGATCAAACTATCTGAATAGGTGGTGTGGTGGCGCAGTGGGTAGCGCTGTCGCCTCACAGCAAGAAGGTCGCTGGTTCGAGCCTCGGCTGGGTCAGTTGGCATTTCTGTGTGGAGTTTGCATGTTCTCCCTGTGTTCGCGTGGGTTTCCTCCGGGTGCTCCGGTTTCCACCACAGTGAAAACACATATAGGTCAATTGAATAAACTAAATTGGCCGTAGTGTATGTGTGTGAATGTGTATGTAGTGTATGTGTGTGAAAGAGTGTGTATGGATGTTTCCCAGTACTGGGTTGCAGCTGGAAGGGCATCTGCTGCGTAAAACATATGCTGGATAAGTTGGTGGTTCATTCCGCTGTGGCGACCCCACATTAATAAAGGGACTAAGCCGAAAAGAAAATGAATGAATGAATGAATGACTTACTGAATATTAAATAATGATATATTCAAAGGTTTTTATAGTGGGGTTTTTAATCACTTTGTAAGTTTGAAAACTTTCAGCAACAAGAGAAAAAAAAAACATTTTGAACATATTTGAAATATTTTAAATGTGGAGATTTCGGTTTGCATGCAGTAAAAAAAAATGTAGTCTGAAAGAAGTCTGGATGCAAAACTACAACAATGCATGAAAACAATAAAGGTGTTGCTTGTAGTATCTTGACTTAAGTGCACATTTGAAGTATAGAACAAAAAGAAAATGACACACTGTAATGGGTAACAATATTGTAATCAAATAAGGCACATTTAATTTGTAAAGCATTTACCTCAATGCATTATTCATTGCCTAAATCTCAAAACTAACCAGTACCTGAAAAAAAAAACAATACAAAAAATAAAGAAAGATTTTTGCTGCTTGTTCAAGCTACTTATTTAAAATGAGCTTAAACAACATAATTCTGGAGATATTTGGGGGGGAAACTTATTTATTTTTTTATGTTCAATCCACTTAAATTTGTTAAGGTAATTTAATCGATGGCGGTTCATTCCGCTGTGGTGACCCCAGATTAATAAAGGGACTAAGCCAAAAAGAAAATAAATGAATGAATTTAATCGATTTGTGTTGGGACAACACCAATGAATTTTGTGGAACCCTGCATTTTTTTACAGTGAAGCAAACAAACAAACAAACAAACAAACAAAAAAGTTGGTACACACTTAAAGCTATACTTCACCCAAAATAATATTATTTACCTCATCATTTATTCTCCTTCATGTTCTTTCTTTTGTTGAACAATAATGAAGATATTTTGAAAAATGCTGGTAGGTGTCGCCCATTGACTTCCATAGTAGGAAAACAAATTGCTATGAAAGTCAATGGGTTTTCCAGTCAACCGACATTTTTTAAACAATTTTGTTTAACATTTTTGTTAAACAGAAGGAAAAAAAACCTCTAATAGGTAAAAAAAAATATCATTGGATTTACTTAATGTTCAACATCAATTGTTTGTTTAAATTCAGCCCATATAAATTGTCTGCAACCACTATACCTTCAAAAAAAAAATTGTAAATCTAATGATTTATTGTAAACAACATAATATACAAAAGTGTTATTTATTGAAAAGAAATGTATTTTTGTCATGAAATAGCCACACTGAAACAAATGATTCATTGGATTTACATGGCGCAGTGGGTAGCGCTGTCGCTTCACAGTAAGAAGGTCGCTGGTTCGAGCCTCGGCTGGGTCAGTTGGCATTTCTGTGTGGAGTTTGCATGTTCTCCCCGTGTTCACGTGGGTTTCCTCCGGGTGCTCCAGTTTCCCCCACAAGTCCAAAGACATGCGCTATAGGTGAATTGGGTAAGCTAAATTGTCCGTAGTGTATATGTGTGTGTGTGAATGAGTGTGTATGGGTGTTTCCCAGTGATGGGTTGCAGCTGGAAGGGTATCCGCTGCGTAAAACATATGCTGGATAAGTTGGCAATTCATTCCGCTGTGGTGACCTCTGATTAATAAAGGGACTAAGCCGAAAAGAAAATGAATGAATGAAAAATTAAGGTAAGTGGTTGCAAACAATTTATATGGGCTGAATTTAAACAAATTAAATGTAGCAATGCTCAATTTAATTTATTTGCCAATATAAATTGATTGCAACCACTATACCACTATATATATCGCCCACCCAAAATCTCAATCCCTAAAGCTAGCGAACATCAGTAGGGCCGCGATGCTTAATCCAGTGCAATGAAAAAATGATTCATTGGATGTACTTAATTTTTTTAGGGTAACTGGTTGCAAACAATTTATATGGGCTGCATTTAAACAAACTAATTAAGTTGAGTATTACTACATTTAATTTGTTTAAATTCACTTACCTTAAAAATAAATGTAGTAAATCCAATTAATTATTTCTTACAGTGTATTAAACAACATAATATACAAAAGTGTTATTTATTAAAAAAGAAATAATTATTTTTGTCATGAAACAAATGATTCATTGGATTTACATAAAAAAAATTAAAGTATTTGTTTGCAAACACTTTATATGAGCTGAATTTAAACAAATTAAAAGTAGTAATGTTCAACTTAATTTGTTTGTTTAAATTCAGCCCATATAAACTGCTTGCAACCACTATACCTTTAAAAAAAAAAAAAAAAAAAAAAAAAAGAGTAAATCCAATGAATAATTTTTTTCAGTCTATCGCCCACCCAAAATCTCAACCCCTAATGCTAGCGAACTTCAGTAGGCAATAAAAATGATTCATTGGATGTACTTAACCTTAAGGTAACTGGTTGCAAACAATTTATATGGGCTGAATTTAAACAAACAAATTGAGTTGAGCATTACTACATTTAATTTGTTTAAATTCACTTACCACTTACCTTAAAAAATGTAGTAAATCCAATGAATTATTTCTTTCAGTGTATTAAACAACATAATATACAATATACAAATATATATATATATTTATATATGTATATATATATATATATATATATATATATAATTGAAACCAATTAAATGTAGTAATGCTCAACTTAATTTGTTTGCCCATATACATTTTTGCAACCACTATATCTTAAAAAAAAAAATGAGTAAATTCAATGAATCATTTTTTTCAGTGTATCGCCCACCCAAAATCTCAACCCCTAAAGCCAGTGAAGCTTCAGTATGGCTGCGATGCTCAATCCAGTGTCCTTCCTCAGGCTAGATGCCTCAAAACCTCCACAACACTTTTCTATTCTCCCATCTGCGCTTACACACACATGGCTCCTCTATGCCACACTCAAGGTTTCTCCTATCAATCCTTGGCACGACGCCAACCTGTCAGCCAGCCGCGCTCCGCCGAGGACGGATAGAGCGCCGGGAAAGTCTGCACGATAGCTCACGTCTCCCCATGATCATCAGCCTAATTAAGATCTGACTGCTTTTATGTGATCTTTAGTAGTACATCAAAATATCAATTTGAGACAATTAGCTGCTGAACGTGATAACTCAATTCATCATTCCTGAAGGATTTTTTTCATTCTTCTCTTCAATGAGAGAGGGAGAGAGTGAAAAAAAGAGAAAGAAACAGCCAAAATATTGACTCTTACATTCAAATCTGTGAATGTTTTCAACCATGCATATCAATGGACGTGATTTTTTTTTTCTTCTCTCTGACTTTCTCTCTCAGAGGCTAATTTCAAGACATTAATTACAATTTTACGTTCTCATTAGATGATATAATTCCCTCTTCAAGTCCAGCTTCAAAAATGACTGTGATCTCCCGCTTGCCATGTTTTCCTCGGCTTAGGGTAATTCGCACGAATTTAAATGTCACGAAACATCAAATAATGAATCAAAGAAAGGGATTTTAGCGGCCTGCAATGAAAGGAAGTGATGCCTGTGAGAATGAACCCCCGTCAAGGCTTTAATAATGGGGACGAACGGCTTTTTGTGCTTTACATCATCTATTAAAACAAATTGTCAGACCGAGCTAATTCAAGGTTTTTACGCATATGACTTTATTATTATCATTTTTAAAAGATGAGTGTGTCGTAATGCATTGTGGGTCAGCTAAAGCCTTGGAGTGCGTGCATACAGTCAACAATGAACTTGTTGCATATATGCAGGCTAAAAAGCAAGAAAAAAAAGCAAGAGAGCTTCTTTTTTGCTGCGCTTCAATGACGGCTTCTTTATAACATTCATTTCTCTAATGCTTGTCATCCTTATGCATTTCCAGAACGTCTTGAAGTAGGACTAAAATGGCTTGTCTCGTTTCTCAAGGTTGCTCAATGATAAAGGATGGGTTTTTTTTCTCGGTTGGAAAGAAGCTGCAGACGATCCTTGCTTGCCCCTGCTATTCTAAGCCCAACGAAACCGTGTGACATCAGGTTTTTCTGTGACTTTGTAATTAATCGTTTTTCCTCAGATTCACCAATTGCAACAACAAAAATGAACTTTGAATACCAAGAATCTGGGAAAAGCATCAAAGGGATCATTCACCAAAAAATTGATCGTTCATTTACGCATCCTTTTCTTGTTTAAAACACATTTGAGTGTCTTTCTACTGTAGTACATAGAAGAAGACCATTTGAAAAATGCACCCATTGACTTTCATAGAGAAAGAACATTTTGTATTGTCATATCAGTGTTTATTTCATGGCAAAAACTGATACTTTTTTAATAAATAACACTTTTGTATTACAAATAACACAAAAAACATTTTATAAATAAATATAGCCTCCCTTTTTTTAATAGTCTCAAAAGTTTTAGAAAAATATCAAATGTAATGTGTATTTATATAGCGTATTTATTGTGTATGGCCATACACCCAAAGCACTTCATAATCATGAGGGGGGGTCTCTCCACACCAACACCAGTGTGCAGCATCCACTTAGACAATGCGACGGCAGCCACAGCACAATGGCGCTCACCACACACCAGCTATTGGTGAAGTGGAGAGACAGTGATAGAGCCAATTCGGTGGATGGGGATGATTGGGAGGCCATGATGGGATTAATGTGGTCATGATTAATGACCACATAGAGTCAGAACCTCGGTTTAATGTCTCATCCAAAAGACTGATTAACAATAATAAATAATACATAAAAATAAGTCAAATCTTTTTATGAGCTGAATTTATTTATTTATTTTTCTACTTAGGGAGGCAAAAACTTTTTGAAATCCAGCCCTTAGTCATTTTTTTTCTTACTATGCAAGTCTACTAGCCTATTATTTATCCTACTACACAACGGTGCACAACTTGCAATTGTAATTCGAATGCATCAAAAGTAGGCTATTGCTATATTGACATTTTGGAGCAACTTCTCCTTTGAGTAGATGTCCATGAGTGAGTCTAGTGGGTCCAATAAGTAATCTAAAATCTAAATAGTTTGATTTACTAAGGGCTGAATTTCAAAACCTTTTTGACTTTCATAGTCATTTTTCTTTTCCTACTATGGAAGTAGATGGGTTTCAGCGACCAAAATATCTTGTGTGTTCAACAGAAGAAAGAAACTCATAAATGATGAGATAATTTTCATTTTTGGGTCAACTATCATATTAAGAAAGGGCCTTTAAATCTGGAAACCAGCCATCAATTTGCATCAAAACTAAATCGGAGATGCACAACAGTACACAACTTGCAATTCAAATAATTGGAGTGCATCAAAAGTAGACTATTGCAATATTAACATTTTGGAGCAACTTCTCCTAGAGGAGAGGAGTCTAGAGGGTCCAATATGCCGCCATCTTCTTCAAGTAACCTCATCATGTCTTGATTTGAAACAATAGTTTCATTTTCTTCCTACTAAGAGCTGGATTTCAAAAACTTTTTGACTTCTATAGTCATTTTTCTTTTCCTATTATTTTAAGTAAATAGGTTTCAGCAACCAAAATATCTTCTTTTGTGTTCAACAAAAGAAAGAAACTCATAAACGTTTAAAACCACATAAACTATGAAGTAATTGTAATTTCTGGGTGAACCATCACTTTACGTAGGGCCTTTATTTGCAACTAAGAAATCCGGAAACCAGCCATTTTGATTTGCATCAAAGCAAAATCGCAGATGCACAACCTTGCTCAACTTCCAATTATAATTTGAATGCATCAAACGTAGGCTACTGTAATATTGACATTTTGGAGCAACTTCTCTATTGAGTAGATGTCCATGAGTGAGTCTAGTGCATCCAATATGCCGCGATCTTCTATAAGTAACCTCATCATGTCTTGAGTTGAAAAAAAGTTTAATTTTCTTCCTACTAAGGGCTGGATTTCAAAAACTTTTGACTTCTACCATAGAGCTGCACAATATATCGTATCAGCATCGATATTGCAATATGATCATTCACAATAGTCACATCGCGAGCATACGCAATGTTAAGTCTGAATTATAATTCATCGTTTGCATGTGGTTTTGATGCCTGTGATTGTATAATGATTTTAAAAGCATTCAGGCATAATAAATTGTACCATTTGTAACTTTAACAATGACTCATTTTATTGAATTTTACTGCATGTCGCAACGACGCATAGCGCAAGCTCTGTGATTGGTCGGCTTGGTAGCGCTGACGAGCGTGGGCAGGACCGAGAGCTGCATGAACCCGTTGGAGCGAGTGTTTACAAGTGTCGAGTCCCGTGAAGGAGCTCCAGATGGAAACTTTTGTTTTGTGTTTACCTTATGATTAAAGTTGTTGCACGTCCACTGGCTCCCGCCTCAGAATGAGTGAGTTTTAGCTACTTGTACATTAAGGTAGCGTTCAGAAAAAACAAAACACCCGCAAAAGAAACACGACACAGAGGAACATAAAAACCTACTGCCAGCTAGCGTTTGGGAAGTGTTATTGCAGAGCAACACAAACAGAAGTATAAATGCACAGCAACGCGCAAGGCAGGCGCCGTGGGTCACAGCGATCACTCGACGCAGAAGTATAAACCAGCCTTTAGACTCAGAAAACGGTAAAACACTTTTTTTAATTGTGTCTTTTTCTTTATTGTATTTGTAGATTGTTATGCATGAAAATACAACACATGCAAATTCAGAAATGCACTGCAAATAGACCCCAAAAAGTTTATAGATTGTTTATTAGATTTAATGGAGATGCACTCCCACTGCAGAGTCATTCCAATCGATCTAACATTATAAATTCTTTCCAAATAGAGATATTCAAGTTATCTGGTGAAATTGTATCCATATCGCAATGTATATCGCAAAATAAAGAAATATCGCAATGTTAGATTTATGTAGATCCAATATCGTGCAGCCCTATTCATAGTCATTTTCTTTTTCTACTATGGAAGTACATGGGTTTCAGCCACCAAAATATCTTCCTTTTGTGTTCAGCAGAAGAAAGAAACTCATAAAGGTTTAAAAGCACAATAAATATGAGGTTAATGGGCCTTTATTTGCAACTAAGAAATCCAGAAACCAGCCATCAATTTGCATCAAAACAAAAATGGCTGACAGTGCGCAACTTGCAGTTGTAATTCGAACGCATCAAAAAGTAGGCGACACTTCAAAACCAAATAGCTTTAAAATCAAAAGGTCAGAGCAGAAATAATTATTGCCACGCGTTAAATATTCAGAAAAGCTCCGATTGTCTTTCATGCTGAGGTGCAAGGTTCGCTCTCAGCACGTCTCCTCCATTTCCCTTCAACTAAAGAAGAGAACGCATCTCGTTCTGCGAAGCCCATTAAAAATCAAAAAGTTTAGTACGTCTAATTAAAATGTAAACAGAGTAATGAAGACATCAGTGATTTAAGGCGATGTCTCTCTCCTTGCCACCGGGGGTATGATAATTACTCAAGCAAAATGTGGGAACGCTGGAGAATCTGCACCGCACCGCTTAGATTAACAGTTCTGCAGCTAAAACTGGTTTTTCCCACCAGGGGATTGAGTGTTCGCTAGCAATCCCCAGCAGGCAGTGCGCTGCCACTTCGCTTTATGTAGCCAGACAGCTTTAGTGACCAGGGACAGCGAAAACAAAAGCTCCGACTCATTGTTTGAAATGGCAGAAACAAAAAAGGAAAGGATGAGAGCGTCGCTTATGTTCCGTTCTAATAATTCACATCGTTTGTTTGAAACGCAGGCGCTGCATTAACTTGCTCGCCTCAGACACCAAAAGAGCATTTGCTTTTCCTCTGAGTCTGAGTGGGTTAGAGAGTCTATCAGAATAAACAAACAAAGCAAATATAGAGAGTCACGTTTGCATAGTCTCTCTGAAATATATACAAATATTGGCTGAGAGGTGATAGCAGTGCATTTAATACGTCGGAACTGGCAACTTTGATTCATTTTAGTGAATCACTTCAAAATTTTAGTTCCTTCTACATTATAGCTAAACTATACACAACAAATTTTCAGTTCTACTAATTAACAAGAATAAGCCATAATTGATAGATTTAAAACTAGATTTCTACAATAACTCTACTTTGATTTTAAATAAGATTTCTTCATAGTCTCTCTGAAATATAGCTAAACTATGGCTGAGAGGTGATAGCAGTGATTTTAATACTTCAGAACTGACTAGTTTGATTCATTTTAGTGAATCACTTCAAACTTTTAGTTGCTTCTAACTCTGATTCAACGGTTAATCTGCAACATTGCATAAAAAGTGTTAACACTATTTCTCAATTCTACAAATTAATGATAAGTCGTAATTGCAAGATTTCGAACTAGATTTCAACACAGCCTCTCTGAAATACAGCTAAACTATGGCTGAGAGGTGATAGCAGTGATTTAAATACGTCAGAACTGGCAACTTTTATTCTTTTTAATGAATCACTTCAAAATTTCGGTTGCCTCTAAGAACACGCTCAACAGCGCTCAAATGTTAGCGGGAAATGGATGATTTTAAAACTTCAGTATCGATTGGTACAGAATTCCAGTATCGTGACAACCCTACTTGTTATTATGCTAAGTGCGTGTATTTGTGTGCGTGTGTGTACTGGTTTTGCTGATTTACAAGAACAGGTTTTTTTTTTTGTATAAATGACATGTGGATGACAATTGTACTATTAATGTGGTTTACGAGGACACACCTGATGTCCTTTTAATTCAAAATGCTTCAAAATCATACTTAATGGGGACTTCTGACATTCAAATTTTGCAACATGTTTCTTGTGAGGGTTAGGTTTAGGTGTAGGGCCATATAAGAAGTGCTTTTTACTGTATAAAATACATCACACCTATGTAAACCACCAATACCAATGTACAGTAAGATTTTTTTTTCAAAGGCATTTCTAAACATAATAGTTTTAATAGCTCATTTCTAATAACTGATTTATTTTATCTTTGCCATGATGACAGTACATAATATTTGACTAGATATTTTTCAAGATACTAGTATTCAGCTTAAAGTGACATTTAAAGGCTTAACTAGGTTAATTAGGGTAATTAGGCAAGTCATTGTATAACAGTGGTTTGTTCTGTAGACAATCGAAAACAAATATCACTTAAGGGGGCTAATAATATTGACCTTAAAATGTTTTTAAAAAAATTAAAAACTGCTTTTATTCTAGCCGAAATGAAACAAATAAGACTTTCTCCAGAAGAAAAAATATTATAGGAAATACTGTGAAAAATTCCTTGCTCTGTTAAACATCATTTGGGAAATATTTGAAAAAGAAAAATAATATACAGGACTAATAAATCTGACTTCAGCTGTGTATATATAGTACTTTCTTGATAAATATAGCCTGATAATCTTTGTTTACCTTTTCTTTTTATACTCTTCTGAAATGATTTTTGCTGCTCGTTCAAACTACTTATTTAAAATGAGCTGAAACAACATAATTCTTGACATTTTTTGGGGACAACTTAATTGTTTTATGTTCAATCTGCTTAAAGTCGTTGAATGACTGAATTGTTTTTTACAGTGTAGAAAAGGTAGAAGCAAAAATTGTATTTCTAAACAAAAAAAATGCTCACACTTTAAAATACGGTTCCATCAGTTAATGTATTTACTAACATTAACTAGTAGCAATATATTTATTACAGAATTCATACATCTTTGTTGATGTTAGTTAATGAAAATTAGTTAGTTCTCGTTAACTCAGTGCATTGACTATTTATAAAGGGGGTGTACACTAAAATATGCTGGGTTCCACATAATTATCCCAACACAAATCGATTAAGTTAACTTAACTGTTTTTACAAACTTAAGTGGATTGAACATAAAACAATTAAGTTGTCCTAAAAGAAAACTCGAAAATTGTGTTGATTCAGCTCATTTTACATAAGTAGTCTGAATACTTTTTTCAGTGTAGAAAACGTCCACTAGGGAATTAGTAAATTTCACAAACAATTGCAAAGAAGATGAAGCAACAAACTGAAGTGTACTGTAAAAAAATGTCTGTTATTTCAATGGTAAAATAAACACAACTGTAAAAATGCTACAGTAAAAATACGTAATCTGGTTAACAGTAAGTTTCCTTAATACACAGGTGTCAAACTCAGTTCCTGGAGGGCCGCAGCTCTGCACAGTTTAGTTTCAACCCTAATGAAACACACCTGATCAAACTAATTGAGCCCTTCAGGCTTGTTTGAAACCTACAGGTAAGTGTGTTGGAGCAGGGTTGGAACTAAACTGTGCAGAGCTGCGGCCCTCCAGGAACTGGAATTGACACCTGTGCCTTAATATATACTATGTATAACATTTAATTGGCTTTCCCAGTATTCCCTTAAATTTTTATTGATATTTTTTGTTTGCTGGTTCTTTACCGTAAACGTTACTGAATTTTGTTTTATATTAAATAGAGAAATAACTGGATAAAAACGTATGTATATTTTTGTAAAACAGTAATAATCTGTTATTTAATCTAAATAATAATCTAAACTTAAATAATCTAAAAATCTTTGTTACAGATAATACGCACGCACACACACGCACAGACTAATAATGTTGTGCCTACACATTAAAATTAAATATAAATTCAAGGTTTTATGCCTATATGAATACTATTACTTTAAAAATAGTTTTATTTTTATTTTATTAAAATAACTATGGGAATAATGTATTTCTGTCAGCAAAATCAACTATAATATCTGAAAGAATGTATTAAATAATAATTCTAAGGTTTTAATTTGTGTTGTTGTGTTAACCAATTTAATACATTACATGGAGAAAAGAAAATGCTGAAGACATTAGTCCTCAAGTAATTTTCCATGATAAAATAAGTGATAAAAAAAAAAAAATCTAGAAATATAATGGAATTAAATGGCTATTAAATGGCTGGTTTTTTTATAAACTACGCTGTAAAAATAATGTTTCCATAAAACAGGTTAAAATAAAACACAAATTCTTTGTGTATGCTTTATTATAAAACTACCATTTCAGTTTTTCTACTTCTTAGTAACCAGCTAAAATCAATACATATAAATATTTGTGAACTTTACAACCAATTTTGGAGTGAAAACAGTGTCTACACCCATGCATTCTTCCAGCTTATAATAATAATAACCCTAATCGACTGTATGAAGAATCTGGTTCTGTCATTTCAGTCTGTCATTCATAAATATGTATTTCTATAAAGCCTCTCCACAGCCCTTCTGTTTGATTGCTTAACATTTGGTTTCTTGCTCTTAGAGACTAATAAAAACTGAAGTATGTGGTGGCTAAAGCGTCTCAGGCTTATGAAATATGTACAGCCAAGTGGCTATTGGATATCTGAATGGAATTCAAATAGGCCGAGCGGCACAGCGGAGCTGCAAACACCACGCGGAGATCGATAGCCTTAAAACAGCCTGCTGGAAGGACGAGACGAGACGCACACCATCGCTTTGGATGAGATTCATTTTTAAAACCCGTCCTGCGTTTCAGATGGCACAACCTGCACTTTTAGTGAAGCTAGCATTGTGTGACAAATACGATTGCATTTGTATTTTGCTTTATAATTGACTGGTACGA
>CAIGQV010000001.1:30229593-30265139 GCA_903798115.1 Danio jaintianensis | reverse complement strand
AAAAAAAAAAAAAAAAAAAAAATATATATATATATATATATATATATATATAAAATAAAAAATAAAATAAAATAAAATAAATAAAATTAAAAAATAAAATTAAATATTAAATAAAATAAAATATTAAATGAATAAAATATTAAATAAAATATAATAAAATAATATAAAATTTAAAAAATAATAAAAAATAAATAAATAATATAAATAAAATGAAACAAAATAAAAAAAATATATATATTAAAAAAATAAATAAAATAAAATATGAATAAAAATAAAAATAATAATAAATAAATATATTTTTTTAATTAAATAAATAAAATATAATATCAATTATAATAAAATAATTTAAAAAATCATAATAAAAATTTAATAAAAAAATAAAAATAAATAAATAAATAAATAAAATAAAATAAATAAAATATAAAATAAAAATAAATAAGTAAATAAAATAAATAAAATAAATAAAATATATAAAATAAATAAAATAATAAAAATAAATAAAATAAATAAAACAAAATATAAAATAAAATATGTTTGGATGGATTTCTAATTATATAACAATGTCTTTCTTTTTGTTAAACTGCATAACTTAAATGCCTTTGTTAGTTTTGCTGACCAAGAACATGCTCGGACGCAGTAAACACGTTTCAAGTGCACATAAAACAAAACTTGTGCTTCACATTCCTCAAATTCACCACAAGCATTAGATTGATAAACATCTAAGAGTTCTAAAATGTTCCACAATATGCATTTGAGATTTTTCCGAATTACATACACATCTTATAGACTAAACAAAAGCCCTTTTGTGGCTCATGAAAAGAAAAATGCCTTAGCCTCTCGAACGGATATCAACCGGCAGATGTGTTTTTGTCTCCCTGAAGGATCGTCGCAGTGTAAATCAAACTTTTTTCTTGCACTCTCGCTCAGTGTGTGCCTTATAACCATGTTTCTTTGCTACATTCACATATGATGATCACTGGGGCCTATTATATTCAAAAGCCTCATTGAGGTTTCCGGAAGAAGGTCACAACTGTTAACCATAAAAATTCATTTTCAGCAACAATGGTCAGTGTTCAGAGAGACGTGGTCAAAGCGCATGGTTTTAAAATACCCACTAAAACACAATTTTTCCTTCCTCTCTGTGCATTCGATGTTGAAGTGGAACTCCTGAAAAACCCACCCATGCCAAGGTCGTTCAATTAACGCCTCTCTCTTTCACGACCGCCAGGAGTGTGATTGAGAGAGATTCTCTGTCTACTGCGCTAAAGTTCTGCGTCCGTAGCCGCCGCGGACCAACATCCTTTTCACAGCTGGAATATTCCGGGAAATGCCTGTGAAAGGCTCTAACAATACAGACCAGAGAATAGCACAGAGATGCTTCGCTAATAATAACGCTGAGTGAATGTAGAGATTCTGTTTCAAATTTCGAGAGATTTATTATCTGTACTGTAGCAAGGCCATTTGCATTCTTTAGGCCATGTCCACAGGTATTTTTTATAAGCTGAGTTTTCCCCAACTTTGTTAAAAATATTTTTAAATCTGTCCACAAGAATATGAAAAAATGCACTGTGATGGCACGCCGAACCAACAGGTGGTGGTAAAAGCCTTTGGGTTCACATATTCAAGAACTGGGTTCAAGTATTTGCATGAGTACATTACATACAAGTCAATGCAAACATGAGAACAAAGGCAGGATTACCGGCCCGTGGTGCGAACGACATCGAATAGGCGACACATTTGTTGTGAACGTGCAAAATTTGCCTCAATCGAGCCTTCCGCATTTGGTGTGAACACAGACGTGTTGGCCAATCAGAAAAGAGGAAAAAAGAGCACACGCTGAAGTCTTGAGGCAAAAAAGTTTTGGAAAATCTTCCCCCTGGTTGGAATTTCCAGAAACTTTTGGTTTCAGTCACCTGATACTGAATTTTTGTGTGTACAAACATCGAAACCGTTCATAAAAAAATGCGGTTTTGAAAATGCCTGTGGTCGTGTGGACAAGATGTACACGGTCATGTCCACACATACAGGTATTTTTATACACTGAGTTTTCTCTGCATTCATTTAAAAAAAAAATTACAGTGGGTACAGAAAGAATTTATTAAAAAAGAGAAACTGAAATATCACATAGTCCTAAGTATTCAGACCCTCAGTATTTAGAAGAAGCAACCTTTTGATCTAATACAGCCATGAGACTTTTTGGGAATGATGCAACAAGTTTTTCACACCTGGATTTGGGGATCCTCTGCCATTCCTCCTTGCAGATCCTCTCCAGTTCTGTCAGGTTGGATGGTAAACGTTGGTGGACAGCCATTTTTAGGTCTCTCCGGAGAAGCTCAATTGGGTTTAAGTCAGGGCTCTGGCTGGGCCATTCAAGAACAGTCACTGTGTTGTTGTGAAGCCACTCCTTCGTTATTTTAGCTGTGTGCTTAGGTTCACTGTCTTTTTGGAAGGTAAACCTTTAGCCCAGTCTGAGGTCCTGAGCACTCTGGAGGTTTTCGTCCAGGTTATCCCTGTACCTGGCCGTATTCTTCTTTTCCTCGATTGCAACCAGTTGTTCTATCCCTGCAGCTGAAAAACACCCCCACAGTATGATGCTGCCACCACCATGCTTCACTGTTGGGACTGTATTGGACAGGTGATGAGCAGTGCCTGGTTTTATCCACACATACCGCTTAGAATTAAGGCCAAAAAGTTCTATCTTGGTCTTATCATACCAGAGAATCTTAATTCTCACCATTTTACCAAACTCCATGCGAGCTTTCATGTGTCTTGCACTGAGGAGAGGCTTCCGTCGGGCCACTCTGCCATAAAGCCACGACTGGTGGATGGCTCCAGTGATGGTTGACTTTCTACAACTTTCACCCATCTCCCAACTGCATCTCTGGAGCTTAGCCTCAGTGATCTTTGGGTTTTTCTTTACCTCTCTCACCAAGGTTCTTCTCCCCCAATAGCTCAGTTTGGCCAGCTCTAGGATGGGTTCTGGTCATGCCAAACGTCTTCCATTTAAGGATTATGGAGGCCACTGTGCTCTTAGGACCTTATGTGGTGCAGAAAATTTTTTGTATCCTTATCTGTGCCTTACCACAATTCTGTCTCTGAGCTCTTCAGGCAGTTCCTTTGACCTCATGATTCTCATTTGCTCTGACATGCATTGTGAGCTGTAAGGTCTTATATAGACAGATGTGTGGCTTTCCTAATCAAGTTCAATCAGTATAATCAAACACAGCTGGACTCAAATGAAGGTGTAGAACCATCTCAAGGATGATCAGAAGAAATGTACAGCACCTGAGTTAAATATATAAGTGTCACAGCAAAGGGTCTGAACACTTAGGACCATGTGATAGTTCAAACCAGACAAGGCATTAAGTATTTGAGGGAGTACATTGCATACAAGTTAATGTAAACGTGAGAACAGAGACGGATTACCGGCCTGCGGTGCAAACAACATGGAATAGGCGATGGGTTTGCCGCAAACATGCAGAATTTGCCTCAAACGCATCTTCCGCGTTTGGTGTGCACTCAGCGATGTTGGCCAGTCAGAAAGGAGAAAACAGTGCACACGCTGATGTGTTGAAGCAAAAAAGTTTGGGAAAATTTTCACCCTGGCTGGAGTTTTCAGAAAGTTTTGGTTTCAGTCACCTGATACTGCGTTTTCGTTTGGAGAAACAGCGAAACCGTGTAGAGAAAACTGCGGTTTTGAAAATACCTGCGGTCGTGTGGACATGATCTTGTCCATATCATCATGTCCACACGTACGTGAGTATTTTTATACACTGAGTTTTCCCCACATTCATTTTAAAATAAAAATGATGTCCACATAAAAACGCAAAAATTATCTGTGATGCATGTTAAGAGCACATAGACATTTCTTTTATTATTATTATTATTATTATAATTTTTTATTATATATATATACAAAATACAAAATATATACAAAATATATACAAAATATATATACAACATATATACAAAAAGCTCTTTACGGCAGAGCTTTTACTGAAGAAGATATTATATCAAAGTAGTGAAGTTACATGCAGAAAATGTAACAAAACTGGCTGGTGTTTTATCACACTGCCAACTGGAAAACGCTAGCTGTTTATACAAGCCAACCAATTAAGTTACTGATGCACTACTGATAAACATTAGTTACTCCGCAACAGTGAATGTCATTAAGTGTCACTATGTAAATCTGTCCTAATCTGTCATTTGGTTTCTGTGTCTAATTAAATAACTTTATTCCCAGCATGAAGATCAGTCACTGGTCCTTCAATTAGAGTCATTAGCATATGCCAATAGAGACGTTTCATACTGGCTGAATGATGTCAGAGCTTCACTTCACCTCTGATTGTATCTGAAAGAACCTGTGTGTGTGTTTGTGTGCTTGCATGTGTGTGAGAGTGTAAGAGAGAGACCTCTCATTATAAAGAAAAAAAATAGCTATTAATATGTAAACAAATAACAATCTGAGAAAAACACTGTTATCATAAGAAGAGATGCAATCTTAATAGGAAATCATTTAAATTATAAATATGATCTTTTTATTTAATCAATACCATATGCAAGTGTACATTCTGATTTAATATTTTATATATCGTGTTGAAGGTTATGCTTGTGTAGTTTACTTTATATACAACAAACAGTTCAAAAGTGACTGTGAAGGCACAACATATTTCAAATTTAATTTAGAGGAATTTGTTATTCGCTGGTTGGCTGGTTGGTTGGTTGATTTATTGGTTAATTTATCGGTTGGTTGGCTGATTTCTTATTTGATTCATTGGTTGGTTGGTTGAGTCGTTGGTTGGTTGATTGGTTGGTTGATTCCTTGGTTGGTTGCTTAGTTGGTTGATTCATTGGTTGGTTGGTTGGTTGGTTGCTTAATTTGTTGGTTGGTTGGTTGATTGGTTGATTCCTTGGTTGGTTAATTCCTTGGTTAGATGGTTGATTCCTTGGTTGGTTGGTTGATTCATTGGTTGGTTGGTTGGTTGGTTGATTCATTGGTTGGTTGGTTAGTTGGTTGATTCGTTGGTTGGTTGGCTGGTTGGTTGATTCGTTGGTTGGTTGATTCAGTGGTTAATACACTGGTTGGTTGGTTGATTCGTTGGTTGGTTGGTTGATTCATTGGTTGGTTGGTTGATTCGTTGGTTGGTTGGTTAGTTGGTTGATTCGTTGGTTGGTTGGTTTATTCGTTGGTTGGTTGGTTAGTTGGTTGATTGGTTGGTTTATTCGTTGGTTGGTTGGTTAGTTGGTTGATTCGTTGGTTGGTTGGTTGATTTGTTGGTTGGTTGGTTGATTGGTTGGTTAGTTGGTTGATTCGTTGGTTGGTTGGTTTATTCGTTGGTTGATTGGTTGGTTGGTTGGTTCATTTGTTGGTTGGTTGGTTCATTCGTTGGTTGGTTGGTTAGTTGGTTGATTCGTTGCTTGGTTGATTCGTTGCTTCAATGGTTGGTTGATTCGTTGGTTGGTTGGTTGGTTTATTCGTTGGTTGTTTGATTGATTGGTTGGTTGGTTTATTTGTTGGTTGGTTGATTGGTTGATTCATTGGTTGGTTGGTTGATTTATTGGTTGGTTGGTTGATTTATTGGTTTGTTGATTCATAATTTTCTATTCATCAGTGCATCATGAAATAAAACCGGTTCATGGTTTCCAGCAAATATGAACTGCTTTTAACAGCAAAATAAGGATCAATCATCAAATTAGAATTATTTCTACAAGATCATACTACACTGAAGACTAGAGTAATGATGCTGAAAATTCAGTTTTACATTACAGGAATAAATTATGTTTAAAAAAAAAAAATAATAATAATAGTAACAATAATATATATATTTTTCTTTTAAACAAATCAAAAAGTCGCTATTTTAATGTGTAATATTTTACAATAATACTGTATTTTTGATCTAATACATGTATCATGGTTAAGATCATAAGAGACTATAAGTTTACACACACACACACACACACACACACACACACACACACACACACACATGCACACACACGAACAAACAAACAATAAATAAATATTTGATCTCAATATGGAAATATGTTCTCTGTTCTCTGCTCATTACCGCTAACCATATCATCATTTATTCATTAAACATTATTATCTTTTATCATTTAGAGGATTTAAGCTTTTGCATTTTGCATACAACGCCATGTAGTATGTATTGACTGCTTTAAAAAAGCAGCAGAAATATGATAAGTCACTAATGCCCTTTTTTTCTGTAATTAGACACCATATCACTAGTAAATGTGTCCTATTAAAGTACTATCAGAGTTCAGCTCCTAATTTTCCAAAAGCACTGCTACTGAATGATCTTCACAAGCGGTGGATCTGAAAAGTTTTTTTTTTCTCAGATGCTCAAATTCTCTTCAGCAAGCATTTACCATGCCATTGATCAGCGTAAATATTAATTCAAATAAACAGCTATAAATAGAGGCTACATCTCACCTACAGCAGCCTCCTCTAATACCTCCATTACACATATATATACACTTGCTCAATATATTGACTGCGGCAGTGAGGGCGAGCTGATAGAAAACGCATGTTTTCAATGTCAAAACAACAAAGCGCGCCAGACTCCTGCTGCAGATATTTTGCATTATAGATCTGAACAGCCGAGAAAAAGATTTGGAATGCATGTGCAAGGCTTACAAATCACCTGTTTATTATGAAAAATAAAAGAAAGTAGCAATGCATACAAAACAAATGCATTTAAATAAAAAAATACACTAAAGTGTCGTGCAACTTCTAGGTTCTGTAAATGCTATCTCACACCAATTCAATAACTTTTTGATGTAGTGGCTAATTTGTATGAATTTATACAATCTCATTTGTACATTTTAGTATGATTTGCTCATCTCCCAATGATGGTTGGGTTAGGGGGATTTAAAAAATCATTAATTTTCATACAACTGAACTTGTGCTTAAATGGCTAATTGTATAGTACTTGAATGATTTTTAATGATGAATTTGCTGTGAATAAAAACAATATTGATAACACTTTAGAATAATAGTCCATTAATTAATGTTAATGTATTTACTAACATTAAGTATGAATAATCTCAAAGCATTTATTAATCATATTTCAACATTAACTAATGCATTATTAAAATTCAGTTGGTTATGCTTGTTAACATTAGTTAATGCACTGAGAGTTAACATGAACTAATGTTAACTAAGATGAATAAATACCATAATAAATGTATTACTAATTGTTTGTTCATGTTAGTAAATACATTAACTAACATTATATAAGTGTTAATTAAGTGTTACCAATATACACTACCTGACAAATGTCTTGTCGCCTATCCAGGTTTTAGGAACAACAAATAATAACTTGACTTCTAGTTGATCATTTGGTATCATAAGTGGCTTATATGAAGGGCAAAGGCCTCTAAATTACGCTTATTTTACCAAAATAAAATATGATCATGCCTTGATTTTTAATTATTTAATTAGGACAGTAAGGTCTGACTTTGCTTAGACAAAAGTCTCAATAAAAATAATGTACAGTATAGAATATAAAGTCATGGTGCAGTGGAAAAAGAATGAATATTGTGTATGACTCCCATGAGCTTGGAGGACTGCATCCATTCATCTCTGCAATGACTCAAATCACTTATTAATAAAGTCATCTGGAATGGCAAAGAAAGCATTCTTGCAGGACTCCCGGAGTTCATCAAGATTCTTTGGATTCATCTTCAATGCCTCCTCCTCCGTCTTACCCCAGACATGCTCAATAATGTTCATGTCTGGTGACTGGGCTGGCCAATCCTGGAGCACCTTGACCTTCTTTGCTTTCAGGAACTTTGATGCGGAGGCTGAAGTATGAGAAGGAGCGCTATCCTGCTGAAGAATTTGCCCTCTCCTGTGGTTTGTAATGTAATGGGCAGCACAAATGTCTTGATACCTCAGGCTGTTGATGTTGCCATCCACTCTGCAGATTTCTCGCATGCCCCCATACTAAATGTAACCCCAAACCATGATTTTTCCTTCACCAAACTTGACTGATTTCTGTGAGAATCTTGGCTCCATGCGGGTTCCAGTAGGTCTTCTGCAGTATTTGTGATGATTGGGATGCAGTTCAACAGATGATTCATCAGAAAAATCTACCTTCTGCCACTTTTTCAAATGATCAACTAGAAGTCAAGTTATTATTTGTTGCTCTTACAACTGGGATCGACGGCAGGACTTTTGTCAGGTAGTGTATTTATTTAAATTACCTTTATTATATTATGTTTTACACGAAACTATGCTAACAAAATCTTTTTTGTTCATGTTAGTTTATCAGGCATTCACAACAATTACAAATTAGTAATGAATTATTGTCTTTTTATTATTAACATTATTTAAATTATGATTAAACAGAATCAATGTAAAGTATGTTTATTTTATTTATTGTATTTCAGTTTGTTTAATCATTTTTTTAGTAAGTGTCAGTGACTATTTAATTACATCAAATAGTTACCCTTAATGGGTGACATGGTGGCTCAGTGGTTACCACTGTCGCCTCACAGCAAGAAGGTCGACCCAGCTGGGTCGGCTGGGTCAGTTGGCATTTGTTGTGGAGTTTGCATGTTCTCCCCGTGTTGGCGTGGGTTTGCCCCGGGTGCTTAGGTTTCCCCCACAGTCCAAAGACATGCGCTACAGGTGAATTGAACAAACTAAACTGTATGAGTGTTTGTGTGTGTGAGTGAGTGTGTGTGGGTGTTCCCAGTACTGGGTTACAGCTGGAAGGGCATCTGCTGCGTAAAACATATGCTGGATAAGTTGGCGGTGCATTCCACTGTGGCGACCCCTGATGAATAAAGGGACTAAGCCGACTAAGAAAATGAATGAATGATTTAACCTAAATAGGTAGCCTAAACAAGTTAAGTGTGTTTATTTCAGTTACTTGCAACATTTTTCAGTTTTGTTAAGTTCAATTTGAAGTATTAACTAAATAAGCCGCGCATCTTTGTGATTTTAATATTTAACGTTTGTTTCTTTTTCTCTTCCAGTGGACTTTTAATTTGTATGTTTTAGCTTTTCCTGTTTCCTTTTTTTGCCTTATTCCTGCTTCTCGTTTGTTTTAACGGTTACCCATTGTGTTCTCATTGCCCTCGTTTCAGCTTTACTTTTGTGTATTTTAAGCCCTGTGTTTGCTTTACTGACACAAAATACAACTCAAACCATTTCAGGTCGCTGGTTCAAGTCCCTGCTGGTCAGTTGGCATTTCTGTGTGAAGTTTGCATGTTCTCCCCATGTTGGCGTGGGTTTCCTCCGGGTGCTCTGGTTTCTCCCACAGTCCAAACACATGTGCTATAGGTGAATTGAATAAACTAAATTGGCCGTAGTGTATGTGGGTTGATGAGTGTGTTTGGGAGTTTCCCAGTACTGAGTTGTAGCTGGAAGGGCATCCGCTGTGTAAAACATATGCTGAGTAAGTTGGCGGTTCATTCCGCTGTGGCGACCCCTGATGAATAAAGGGACTAAGCCGAAGGAAAATGAACGAATGAATATGTCCATTTGGGATAGGGATAAATCACCCCAAATAATATTTACTGATGTTATTTGCAAATCTAATAAGAACCACTTGTTTGGTAAATAATGTAAGTCTTATATTAAAAGACAGAAATTATTACTTTACAAAATGTATTGTACATAAATCATATAATCATTTGCATATTATTCAATAATATTACTGAAATTAATATAAAATCAGAATAAATATACAGCGGGGGAAATAAGTATTGAACACGTCATCATTTTTCTCAGAAACCATATTTCTAAAGGTGCTGTTGATTTGAAATTTTCCCTGGATGTTGGTAACAACCAAAGAAATCCATATATGCAAAGAAAACAAATCTAAATAGTTTACAAATGAAGTTATGTGTAATAAAATGAAATGACGCAGGGAAAAAGTATTGAACACATGAAGAAAGGAAGGTGTAGAACGGCAGTGAAAGCCCAGACAGCAGCTGAAATCTCTCAGTAGTTCTTCAGCAACCCTCTGCCCTTCCTCAGTCTAAATAAATATTAGCTGCTTCAGTCCAACATCTACATTAGCAGGAGGATGAAGATGAAGACATTTCAGCAAGACAATGATCCAAAACAGAGCCAAGGAAACTCTCAAATGCTTTCAGAGAAAGAAAATCAAGCTGTAGAATGGCCCAACCAATCACCTGACTTCAACCCAATAGAAAATACAAAATAAAGCTCAGATTTAATAGACGAGACCCACAGAACCATCAAGATTTTTACACTGTTGAAGTCTGTGAGAAACTCACACCTGAACAATGCATGTGACTTCATTCTCCATATAAGAGGCGTCTTTAAGCTGCCATCACCAAAAAATCATTTTATATAAAGTATTAGATACATTTCAGTAGTTCAGTACTTTCTCCCTGTGTCATTCTATTGTTATTACACAACTCATTTTTCAGATTTTTCCGTTTTATTTTTATGTTTGTATTGTTTGTGCTTTTACCCAAATCTGGTTCAATTCCATGTGAACAGCTCCTTTAGAAATATTATTCCCAGGAAAAAACATGACGTGTTCAATAATTATTTTCCCTACTATATTTACACCAGCTTGATCTCACGAGGAAACGTAACTATTTGACGTTTGGTCAGTTTAGTGGCCAATTCATACCTATTCATATAAATTCAGTCATACGAAAATGTGCAATTTTAAAAACATTAAAAGACATGTAGATGTGTGTAAATCAAGCGAAGTAAATAAATAGATTGAAATTGCTTAAGGGGGCTAATAATATTGACCTTTAAAAAAAACTGCTTTTATTCTAGCTGAAATAAAACAAATAAGACTTTCTCAACATAGGCTCATTCTGAAAACGTAGCCCTATATAAATTTCTGGAGACCGTGAATTATGTAGCCAGAAGTACGTATGGCTGCATTTCGTCTTTAAAATGAATGCTACGGGGCGGTATGACGGCATTCCTTTTCGCACTTACCAGCTGACCGCTTACCTCCGTATGGACGGCTTTCCCGCTGTTACCAGTTTGTTCAGTAGCTCGTTTGCCCATGTACATCAGTGGAGGTTCGAGTCAAGCAAAGAACGGTTCCAGACAACGGGTAAGATAAAAACAGAAGCCAAAAAATAAAATAAACTAGTAAATAACAATGTGAGAATGTGGTAAAATCTGAAAACGTGGTAAAAATCGGGTGAGGGCTTTTCTATTTCTGGATTGCTTTTTTAAACTGTCGGTTGGGTTTAGGGAAGTGGGTGGGCGCTGGTCAATCGGTGCTTTTGAAAACACTATTGGTTAGGTTTAGGGAAGGAGGAGGGTGGATCAGTCGGTCAGTCAGTCAGTCAGTCAGTCAACAGCGGCCTCTGGTGGATTTACGGGAGAACAGCAGGCGCGAATGGCACTCGCGAGATAAATTTGAGGTCTCAAAAAGCATACACAGCGGCCTCTGGTGGATTCGCAAAAACAAAAACTGAAAAAAAAAAACGTAGCTCCTGGGATGTATTTGGCGCTCTCTAGAAATGTATATAGCGGTACGTTTTCAGAATGAGCCTGGGTTGGACTTTCTCCAGAAGAAAAAATATTATAGGAAATACTGTAAAAAAAATTCTTGCTTCTTTAAACATTTAGGAAATATTTAAAAAAGCAAAAAAAAAATTCACAGGAGGGCTAATCATTTTGACTTCAACTGTACTGTATATGTGGCAAAAACACTTTATTTTCAGCCACGCTGTGTTTCAACACGCAGACAAAGTACATCTTAATGTTTTGTAGTCTTTGCCTTTCTTTCTCTCTCCCACACACACACACACACATAAGTCACGGTGAGCGATGGACTCCTCAGTGTTTACTCACTCCAAACCAAATGATCTCTCTGCAGCTCTGCCACTTCAGATGTGAAATGGAATTTGCCGGCCTGTTCTATTCCGAGTCCATTTCTCTCAGCGCGCGCTTTTACCAATTCCCAAATAGAGTTCAGTCGCTCACAGATAATGTTTGTGAGGATTGAGCTGGACTCCTCGGCCGCTCAGGAGACCCTAGGGAAAGACCTCTGGAGAGCCTGAAAAGCGCACGACGCTCCATTTCATTTTGTACTATTTGCCAAATTGTGTTTGTTCATTTGAAGGTGGTTGGAGATCTACATTTAGTTGTGCGATTGAGCAGGAATTGGGTAGACGCTTGTGTGTGTGTGTGTGTGTGTGTGTGTGTGTGTGTCTGTGTGTGTTTTGGTCTGAGCATCACAATCCAGGCTGGAAATGTCAGCTGAAATTAACTCGTTGGGAAAACTAGTGTGACGATCAATCCCCCAATCTGAGTCTTCTTGCGCAATACTGCGGCCAATGACATTTGCGGTGTGCAATAGAGATGTTTGAGTTTGCTGCTCATTAGCTTTGGCTCATTTCTTTTTATTTTATGCATGGGATGATCTCGGTCACATTCGTACATATAGTGGTTTGCATTGGGCAATATGCTGAATCAAACAATAGAAACACATCAGCATCTACAATGGAAACAAAATTACATATCATATCATTTATTTTGTATGTAAATAAAGCCAAAATTGTACAGATTGATTATTTTAAAGACTTTCATAATGTATAGATGAAATCCAACTGCTACATGAGATAATATAAGAATAATAAATGAGTGAAATAAGAGATAATGAGTCTTCTGGACCAAGATTGTTATCAGTGATGGGAATAACGGCGCTATAAATAAATGGCGTTACTAACGGCGATACTTTTTTCAGTAACGAGTAATCAAATGAATGACTGTTTCCCCCGTTACCGACAATAAAATGAGCATTACTATGATTGAGAACACTAAAGCGGTTTTCATGCGAGCAGCGTCTCTCTCAGCCAGGACCTCTCTTTCTCTGGGGTGTGTGTGTGTGTGTGTGTGTGTGTTTGGGGCTGGGGTGGGACACATAACCAATCAGTGATGATGATTGGTGTGTCTGTGAATGTGATGTAACTGAGAACGTGATGATTGGCTTAGATAGAGTACATTTCCATCGTTTGCCAATCAGAGGCAGAGTAGGGCGGGTGTTCACACACAAGCACACACACAGTCAGTGGCACACACCAACGACCAGGAGTCAGAACGATGGCAAATCCAACAAGTTCAAAGGTAGCGTTTGCAAACTGGAAATATAAGCACTACTTTTCCCTCAAGGCAAGATTATTTATGTATCGTGCAACTTATGCCCAGGAAAATAGAGTCTCTCTGTGTCGATGATGAGTAATTCTAATCTAATGAAGCACCTCATGCCGTCACATGCTGCCTCAACATTAGTGGCTTCGCAGGTGATAACGTGAGCTCTGCTACCAAAGGAGGAGACGAAGCCACGACGTCAAAGCAAATAAAACTTGATGTTTCTCCACCGCAAACACTTATTACTCAGACAGAATGAAACTAAATAATATCTAGATATATAGTTGAGGACATGCTGCCATTGTCTCTCACATTGTCCCACAACAACATTAAAATAGTGTAGATTAGTGTACAATGTTTCATATTTATTTTATAGTCATTTGACAAATTAGATTTTTTTAAAGTAACGCAATAGTTACTTTCCCTGGTAATTAATTGCTTATTGCTGAGTTACATTAATATGTAACTCAGTTACTATTTGTGAGTGTCACACCCTCTGCACGTTCCCTCAGTCCAAGTCACCACTCACAATCACCATCCACCACAGACCACACCCATGAACAATCACCAGAGTTCTCCTATATATACCTTCCTGGATCTTCTCCCTGTTGCTCCGATCTCACCTGTGCTCCTTTGAGGCTTGCTTTCTGTATCTGTTGACGCAAACGACCGATTAAGGGAAGTGACTTTTGTTACATTGGTGATTGCACTGAACTTGAACTTACCACTCACCTGTTTACCTACTGTTTATACTTGCTCCACAATAAATACTCACGAAGTAATCCCTGCCTTCTCTCTTTGTGTGTGTGTGTGACCGTGACTAGTAACTATAACTAATTACTCTTTTAATGAAAGTGCCCAACACTTATTATTCTTAACTAAAAATAAACCTAAGATTTTTACATAGCTTGTTGTACTGAAAGTAATATATATTATTTTGACAAATAATCAAATAAACAGTTAATTCCACTGTGGCAATCCCTGATTAAAAACAGGAAACTGAACAGGAAAAGAAGCTGAAACGAAGGATTACAATAAAAAAATAATTTTTCCAAATTGTAATTGACAAAAAATACTTTAAAAAAAAAAAAAAAAAAAAACTGCTAAAATGTATTCATTATCTATTCTTTTTATTTTCAGTTACTCTTATTAATATTTGAAGGCAATAAGTTTCATTTCCGTTTAGTCTAAAGCCCTGGTCAGATTACACGATTTTTTTTTTATCGTTGGTTACGAAAGTGTTTATATTTTTGTATTTTTTTCTTGATAAAATCTTGACTTGTCGTGGGTAACAAATGTGCCAGACGACACGTTCCTTCACGATCATCCTGTGACGTCTATGATGAGCGTTATTTCCCAAAGCAGTCACAAGTGTTGATATAAAAATATTTCTTATCTCAATTTCTATTTTTTATTTATTTATCATATGTCAATCCCAAACACTGATGCTTGCAGACAACTAATAACTACATTATTTAAGGACATTCCTTACGACAAGGATAAGATCAAACTTATTTTGATTAATTTGATTTTCTTTGAAATCTAAATGTATATTTTCCTGCCAGGGTTACTTATTAAACACTCCCTTGCCTGAACTTGCCGTGAGTGAGATGGAGAAAATGAAAGCACATCAGCAGCAGCAAGGAAAAATCAGATGCTCAAGACATAATCTTTAAAATATTCATTCATTCATTCATTTTCTTTTCGGCTTAGTCCCTTTATTAATCAGGGGTCGCCACCGCAGAACGAACCGCCAACTTATCCAGCATATGTTTTTTACGCAGCGGATGCCCTTCCAGCTGTAACCCATCACTGGAAAACACCCATACACACTCATTCACACACATACACTAAGGACAATTTAGCCTACCCAATTCACCTATAGCGCATGTCTTTGGACTCGTGGGGGAAACCGGAGCACCCGGAGGAAACCCACGTGAACACGGGGAGAACATGCAAACTCCACACAGAAATGCCAACTGACCCAGCCGAGGCTCGAACCAGCGACCTTCTTGCTGTGAGGCGATCGTGCTACCCACTGCGCCACCGTGACGCCCCTTTAAAATATTGACATATTAAAAAATGAGCAAATATATGACTCAGGTGTGTGATACAACTGTGTACAATTACAGTGGAGCATTAATTAAATCCTTATTTTCCACAGAGCGAAACAAACCATCCACCAGTATAGTTTAGTGGAGGGGCACAAACAAAAATATAATTAATAAATATAATTATAATATCTTTTTGAAACGAATTTCGTTTGCTATAATCTTTATCTTAATTTTAATGTATCTTGTTGGTCAATCTGGGGTCGCCACAGTGGAATGAACCGCCAACTTATCCAGCATATGTTTTACACAGCGGATGCCCTTCCAGTCGCAACCCATCACTGGGAAACACCCACAGATTCCCATTCACACACATGCTCGAACCAGCGACCTTCTTGCTGTGAGGCGATCGTGCTACCCACTGTGCCACCGTGACGCCCAAATAAAATATAATCTAGCCTAAATAAAATTCAAGTGAAATATTCAGTTTCAGAGAAGCCTATATTAAAATGTTTTCACTATTAATGACAAATTTGAATAAGCAGGAAATGCTTTTGCAATGTATTCGCAGCACTGAACATGTTCCCAGATTACCTCGGAAGAACAAACTCTGTTGGAAGGATAAGAGAACTCAGAAACTCGTTGTGAGAATGGAGATGTCTGCATATTTGTGCCAGTCTGTCAGATAAAATTGCTTAAAACACCTTAATATTTTTAGAAAAGGTAGTTAAAGTTTGCATAACCAATGATTGATCTTATCCACCCTGTGACCCACACGTAAGTAAATATGCAGCCTATTTTTTTGATTACCTGACCAGCATTAACGGCAGCACCCGCTGAGATAACAGAAATGATGTGCTCCTATTGCACAGTGTCACCCACATGACGGAACTCGTCGTGAAGAAAGAGGAAAAAAATAAACATGCTAGACTTTCTGCAACGGTGACGTGAGGCATCGCAGACATGGTATCAGTTGTCATGAACTATGCCACATTACACAAGAAGAAATGATTTAATCTTGTGTCACAACGCCTATTTGTCGTTTACGAATCCCCACAACACCCTACATCAAGGAAATCGTGCCGAAATTGTGACAAATTCGTGTGATCAGACTGGGGCTTAAGCTGAAATATTATAACTAAAACTAAATGTTATATACATAATCTGTGTATACAGGGATATATATTTTTTGACAGTAACAAAATATGTGACAGAACTATATAAGATTTAAAATAAAATAAATACATATAATAGTTCATCAAAGGATACTAAATTAACAAAGATTTACTCTACACTTTGTTTGAATGTGTAAAAAAGTACACATAACTGTAATAAATAATAGCAGGTCAGCTCAATTGATGCATTATGTAAATGTTTCGTAAACCATATTTAATCTCGTTTATTAGAAAGACAATAAGTCATCTTTATTTCTGAAGAGCTTCATAAAATGTACATTGCATCAAAGACACTATGCAAGGATGAAATGTCAATGAAACGTTAAACTATGGATCCCATAAATTCAATATTCTATATGAGCCTTGAACACTTCACTGACATTTGTAAGTCTGTACAAAATGTCCATAAATAAAAAGGTTTATGCTACAGTGTGTTTTAATATCAATATTGACACTTGCACATGAATAACTATGAATATTAATGAGATCATGTTGGAAGATCTGTCACAGGGGAATCCACGAGTAATCATGTCCAATCAAATCCCAATATGTTGTTATTGCTGTTCTGTATAGGTTCATTCATTCATTCATTTTCTTTTCGGCTTAGTCCCTTTATTAATCTGGGGTCGCCACAGTGGAATGAACCGCCAACTTATCCAGCATATGTTTTACGCGGCGGATGCCCTTCCAGCTGCAACCCATCACTGGGAAACACCCATACACTCTCACATTCACACACATACACTACGGACGATTTAGCTTACCCAATTCACCTATAGCACATGTCTTTGGATTTGTGGGGGAAACCGGAGCACGCAAACTCCACACAGAAATGCCAACTGACCCAGCCAAGGCTCGAACCAGTGACCTTCTTGCTGTGAGGCAACAGCACTACCCACTGTGCCACCGCGCCGCCCGATAAGAATATATTTTTAATAAAAATAAAATAATAGGACAGGGGGCGACACGGTGGCTCAGTGGTTAGCACTGTCACCTCACAGCAAGAAGGTCGCTGGTTCAAGTCCCGACTGGGCCAGTTGGTGTTTCTGTGTGGAGTTTGCATGTTCTCTCTGTGTTGGCGTGGGTTTCCTCCGGGTGCTCCGGTTTCCCCCACAGTCAAAACACATGCGCTATAGGTGAATCAAATGAACTAAATTGGCCATAGTGTATGTGTGTGAATGAGTGTGTATGGGTGTTTCCCAGTACTGGGTTGCGGCTGGAAGGGAATCCGCTGTGTAAAACATATGCTGGATAAGTTGGCGGTTCATTCTGCTGTGGCGACCCCTGATAAATAAGGGACTAAGCCGAAGGAAAATGAATGAATGAATAATAGGACAGACTAGACTATGAAAAAAAAAAAAGCATTTTTTTTTTAACCCAAAATGTGAATTTCTTTTGGTTCTTTTTCTTTATTTTGATTATAAATAAATAAATAAATAAATAAGCTTTTTGAGAAATGTAAAAAACAAATATATAAATTTTAAGGGAAGGAAACAACTAAATTTAATCTAGTTTTTAAGGATTGATTATTATAGGGTTACACTTTTTGAGTTTAATAATAATAATAATAATAATAATAATAATAATAATAAATACTACTACTAATAATAATGATAATGATAATAATAATAATAAATATTATTAATAATAATAAAAATAAAAATAAATAATAATAATTAATAATAATAATAAATACTACTATTACTAATAATGATAATAACAATAATAATATAAATAATAATATAATAATCAATAATATTAATAATAATAATAATAATTAATAATAATAATAAATACTACTACTAATAATGATAATAATAATAATAATAATAATAATAATTATAAATATTATTATAAATAATAATAATAATAATAATTAATAATAATAATAAATACTACTATTACTAATAATGATAATAATAATAATAATAATAATAAATTTTTATATAGCGCCTTTAAAACTTCTTAAACAAACATAAATAAATAAATGAACATTAACTAAAATAATATGCTAATTTAACTTTTAATAATAATTTCATACATTTTAATACTTTAATATAGATAGATAGATAGATAGATAGATAGATAGATAGATAGATAGATGATAGATAAAATAAATCGAGTAAAACAAACAAAAAACAAAACAATCAAAGCTGTAGACATAAAAAAAATAACAAACTTCAAAACAAACTTCAAAGATCAAATCATTTGTCTTTATTTTTAAGAAAACTAACCCAAATGACAGCTCTCCTTCTCAACTAAATGAATCTTTTTTTTCAAACCTCTTTTTTTTTTTTTCTCCACAAGACAATACTATTGATTACGAGCACGGTTTCGTGCACGTCTTTACTAACCACACTGAAATGCTTGTGTCTAATTAAAAACAAACAGTCAGAACACGAATCTCCCTGATCCGCACCGGCAGAACCATCATGATGCTCTATTAGTTTTCCATTGTCCTTCAGCCAGGACCGAACCTGCTTTTCTGTCTGTTAATTGGAGAGCAGAAGGGGACGACGGCAGCACCATTGATAGCTTCTTCTCTCCATCATGGGCTCGGGCTGTGGAGAAAACAGAGGTCAGAGGCTGGTCTCCCTGCGGACATCCTGCCGCGGCCCAACCGGCACAGCAAACAATTAAACACACGGCTCCTGTGGCCCGACTCCAGCCGCGAGACGCTGCAGCCGCCGGGTTGTTGTTAGTCACTCCTTACAACAATAAACTAGTGGCCTGAGCAATCAATACGGGCACAAGCGCGCCGATGCATCCCTGAGCCTCTGTCTATCACTTCAGCATTTCTCCATCTCACCCGCTGGAATCACGCTCAAATCACACTGGGAACAAACACTCCACACTAAGGCTGCACAATATATAGGCCTACACTGCAAGAAATGTTGGTAAAAAATGCTACACTGTAAAAAAAATATCCGTAAATTAGCAGTTTTCCGTATTTTGTGATTCATATTTTTATTTTCCCCCATTTATTTATGCTTTCGAGTTTCATTATGAGATGTTGATCTTTCTTCCAACAATGTTAAACCATGAAAAGTTAAAAAAAGTGACATTTATTGACATTTTTAATAGTTTAAAGTGATATATTGTCTGGGTTGGTGTTGTATATTATGCTACTAGGGATGTAACGATTCACCTGACTCACGATTTGTGATACTAATCTCACGATTTAGTCACGGTTTTTTAAACAAAATATATTTGAGACAAATCGAAGGTGAACAAGAGTCCTTTCATTTATTCTCAAATGCTGCACTTTTTTAAACAAAATAAAACCTTTTCTGTAATAACTAAATTGGAATTTTAAAACTAAATCACAAAAAGTGAATAATACAAACTAAAGCAGACTCTTTAACATAAACCAACTAAAACTCTGACTGCAGCTACATTACAAATTTAAAACGAATTACAAATCCAAAATGAACAATAGAAATTAAAGAAGGCTCTTTAATGCAAACAAACTAAAACTGTGACTGTGCTGGACATTTTTAACCCTTTAACACCAAGAAAAGTTTTTTGGATTGCATTTCTTAACTCCTAATGTCGCTAGTTAACACACTCAATGCATTTTTTTCAACACATCCCCTAATTTCTAAAGTATCAGCCTCTACCAAATGGTTGATATGTCGGTTTATGGTAAAAGTACCAGACTTAAAGGGCACCTATGATGAAAATCATCTTTTTTAAGCTGTTTGGACAGAACTGTGTGTAGGTAAAGTGTGCACAGTCATATTGGGGTGATATAAAGACCATAAGTCTCTTTTTTTTTATTTCCTGACGTTAAAATAGGTTCCAAATCCCTCCCATTTTGAGGCCGACCGCAACTTGACGTAGAAGTGCGGCTTCCCCGCCCACCGAATTGATTGACAGCTGCTTTAACAGTCATTATTTAATACAGTAAAAACAGGGTGAATTGTTTGGTAAAGGGGCAGTCAAAGGGTTAAAAATAAATATCAGAATATCTATGTTTTCTGGTATAAGCTGAGATCTTTGCACATTTACAATGTCCCCTGCTGATGAAAAAACTCTTTCACTGGGGACTGAGATGGCTGGTGTGGATAGGAAGGCCTTTCCTAAAGCAGTGTGTACAGAGGTGGTCAATAGGCCCTCTGCTCCAGGGGACTGGCCACTGGCATAAAATACTGACTATAATATATGATATAATAAGCAAATTATTAAAATATGCATAAACTAAATTGAAAAAGAGAGAGTAAAAAAGGAACAATCTAATACCAGGTTCTGTAACAGCACAGCTTTCTCTTTCAGTCTGAAAAACATCTTCTCATTTTCGCTATGAAAATGATGCACCATGTGATCTCCGTAGCCCTCGTCGGAGCAAGCGGAACCAAAGAGCTTAGAATCACCAAGAGGCGACACTCAATAGAACGTTCCATTGCAACAGCCCCGCGATTCCGCCATTTTGGAGTGAAAGCGATCAGCCCTCCATTGGATCTTATTGCTGTCGCGATGGCAAGCGGCTGCTTTATTTATTTATTTATTTAAAAAGCGCATTAAAGCTCAAATACAACCTGAAAGACGACAATACAACACTTACTATCACAAGACTGGTGATCATCAGCACTTTTAATAGTTTATTTTACAGACTTAGGGCTCTATTTAAATGATCTAGGCGCAAAGTCTAAAGCGCATGGCGCAAAAGGGCGTGTCCGAATCCACTTTTGCTATTTTAAGAATGGAAAAATACAGTCTGCGCCCCAGCGCATGGTCTAACAGGGTTGTGCTTATTCTCTTAATGAGTTATGGGTGTGTTTTGAGCATAACGTGCATTAAACCAATCAGAGTCTCATGTCCCATTCCCTTTAAGAGTCAGTTGTGTCGCGCCATGGTGCATTTGCTATTTACATGGCGGACTTTGTAAGTGAAAAACTGAATGCTTCACTAGCGAGAAAACAGTTAAACAGACCATCTGCAGCGCGAGGATAAAGAACCAGCCTCCTCCATTCAGCCTCTTTACTTTCTCTTTCTCTCTTTCGTGGATAAGGAAACGGTGCTGTACGCACTCCACTGAAGACATCCATTAGCCTACATAATTAATTTCATTTGTTAAGCGCAAAGATTTGTTTCAAAACTATTTATAAATTCAGTTCTAATTTCCAGAAAAGGAAAAAATTAACAATAATAACAAAGTGTGCTCAAAAACGTGAGTTATATCCAAACACACATCCTATGTCCCATATAGTCCAAAACCTGACAGGTGGACAAATCTAAACTTGTTTTTAATAAAACAAATATAAATATGCATATAATAAATAATAATAATAATAACATTATACAAAATCAGATTGTCATGAATAAACTGAAAAAGCCCCCCGAGGTGAAGAAGGCATGGAGGCAGTGGTTTTTATATTTATGTAGAAAATAATAATGTTTGTAATGTTTTAATCATTTAATACTTTTTCATTTGTAAAGATATTTGTGTATTGCTGTACATCCTGTGTGTATTAAGCAATGCGTAAGCTTTTAAGGCGCACAACTAACGCGCTCTGTGCTGGACGTTAGACCTGCTTTCAGCTGGTCTATTGCACAGTCTATTTTAGTTCCTCAAAATAGCAACGCGCCAACAATGTGCCTTAACACACCTCTTTTCTAGACCGACACACCCATGAGTCCACAAAGTGGTGCAAATGGATTTGCTATTTAAACAACGTGGCACAAAACGTGAAAATTAGGGTTGCTCTGGTCTGAAAATAGCAACACATCGCGCCAAACACGTCTTGAGCCTTATTGCGCAAAAAAAACCTGTAGCCTGGCTATCAGTAAGTTTCCCTAATATATACACTGTAAAAAATATTGCTGCCTACATTTTTTTAGTTAAACCAAATCAACTTTTCTAGTCATCTCAACTTACTTGAATCAAACTGACAAAACATATTACATTAAACCTAATTGGCCTCTGTCTATCACTTTAGCATTTCTCCATCTCATTTACTGTAATCACGCTCCAATCACACTGGGAACAAACACTCCACACTAGGGCTTAAAAAAACAAACTGTTTTCCGTATATAGTGGTTCCAGTTTGGTATGTTTTTTTTTTTCCACTTTATTTATTATTTTGGATTGGCATTATGGGACCTTGATCTTTTCCCCGAAGGCTTTTGATGTTGAGAAGTTCGAAAAGTGACTCTTGTAATATGTTTGAAGTCATATATTGTCTGTAGATTACGGTACAAAAACCTGGTAACAAACTGCTGGTACATTTTCTGTTATTTTACAGACTAACTTCCCTCTATATTATTTCTTAAACAATATCTTGTCTCAAACTACTAGAAATGTCAATAAAAGTCACTTTGTTAAACTGCAGAGTTGAATTTTCAACATCAAAAGTCGACAGAGCAGAGATTAAACTCCCATAATGCAATTCACAACCATAAATAAACAGAAAACACCATGTGAACCACAAAATACAGGACATTTTAATTCAGGGGTCTCAAACTCAAATTGGAGGGGGCCATTTCAGTGACTGACCATTTATAGGAGGGCCGTTTTAAGATTCAAGCACAAGAAAAAAGTGGAAACCTGATATAATTGATGCATCTTAGGACAACAGACATGATGTTTTTATTTTTAAGCATTACCTGTCACCAGTGATAATGCAAATCCGCATGTTTATCGTGTCACACATCAGCTGCTGAAATATATCTGTGGTTGTTGTGTGTACGGCCGAGCGTTAGACACACTCACACACTAGACTCAAGTCATTCTTCCACAGCGTATATGCAGTCAAAACTCCAGCTTTTTGTTTCTTGTTGTACATATTAAAGGGGAAGTTTAAATTGCTATGAAAATACTACAAATAGTAGGCATAATAATTATTATTCTGTCCCAACCAATTGTATTGTCCCAATACCGTGAGAACAGCAGAGAGCAGTTTGGGTAACTTAAGTGACTTTACTGGAAATTGTTCTTCTCAATATCTTTCTTTTTTCGTAAAACTACAACAAAGAGAGGACAAGTATGTACATATTCACATTTACTTTAACAAGTTCAATTCAACTAGCAGTACAATTTTACTAATGTACATAGTTTTTATGCAAATCTTAATAAGCATATGAGGAAAATCTATTAAATGAGACCATTTGAATCATATCTGTTACACCACCAGCATAACGTGTGAGCCACGAAGAAGTGTTTGTACAACAAAATACAAGTGGTATAAAACTGATGATAATCAAACGACCCTTGAATATTTACAAAAATAGAGCTTTAGTAAAAATAGAGCACTTACGGACATATTTTAACGTTTAAATCAGGCACAAAATTAAAACGCATGTGTGTTACTCTCGACCGTACACTGAGAGAAAATGAAAGTAAAACTAATCTGAATGCAGTACTATAAATGTCGACTAGGTGGCGGGTCAAAACCTGCAGAACAATGATAGTGGTTCAAAAACATATGTTTTGGCAGGCTAAATCTCGTTATATTTTTGACGTCAGTTGCGAGCCGGCAGTTTGAGACCCCTGTTTAAATTAATGGATATTTTTACAGTGTAGGTCTGCGTAATATGTACACTGCAAAAAATGTCATTAAATGTAATTTTTGTCACAAAAAATGTCATTCATTTACAGTTATTTAGGACGTATAGTATGCAAATAGCATCTCATAACTGACACAAGTATCAATAAACATTGTAACAACTATCATGCTCAATGGAACCTTAACGTAGCCTACAATGAAACCCACAATTCCGTAAAACCCACGCAATAATTTAACCCGCAGTCTCTTTATACGCAAACAAATAAGAAGACAACCCAAAAAGCCACACACATATACACACACATGCACAAATGCAGGGGATTCAGATCCAGCTGTATTCACAGAGAGAGAGCAAGTGTTGCTTTTCTTCTCTAGAAATAGGCAACTGCCAACACTGTAAAAGCAGCACTGTCAGAGCCATTGTGAAGCTCAATGATCATATTGTGTGCTGGGCAGAGCCAGGGGGCATTTAGCACAGAAAGAACATGACAATGAGTGTGTGTGTGTGAGCGTTTATATATGTGTGTGTGTGAGAGAGAGAGGATCTGGCCTGTACCTGCTCTGAAACGCCGGCGTCTTGCCTGAGGGGGAAAGCAAACGGATCCGCTATCAAAGCCTGAACACACACACATACACACGCACACACACACTCGCAGAGGGCTAAAACACACTCAGCTGTGATAAAGAACACAAATAACGAGAGGAAAAAAGGAGCATATTTGTATTCACAGGCACAAAGCAGAGAAAAGAAAAGAGAACGGAGACTTTCTGCTCTCGTCCACTTTGTAGTTCCACTTTCGATATAAGAGTGAGAACAGACGAATGCTATAATCAAGCCATTACGCAACAAACAACACATCATAGATAGATACTATGAGACGTAATCAGTGTTTATGGACTTGTTAAATCATATTAGCACAATAAAGAAGCTGTACTGAAGTCACCATTATGCAAATAGTCATTCGGCTTCAGTAATCTGACCATATGACAACACATTAAGCCTTTGAAATTTGGAACGTAAAGATGTTTTAAACAAATTTTTTTTGCATGTGAGTATTTGTGAGCATCAAACACTGAAAAACAAATGATTTTTGCTGCTTGTTCAAACTACTTATTTAAAATTAGCTGAACCAACACAATTCTTGAGTTTTTTTTGGGGGGGGATAACTTAATTGTTTTATGTTCAGTCCACTTAAATTTGTAAAATCAATTCATTCATTCATTTTCCTGCGGCTTAGTGCCTTAATTATCAGGGGTCGCCACAGCGGAATGAACCACCAACTATTCCGGAATATGTTTTACGCAGCGGGTGCCCTTCCAGCCGCAATCCAGTACTAGGAAACAACTATACACTACTCTCATTCACACACACTCATACACACTTAAAAAAATGATGTCTGCAAAATTGTTGCAAACAATTTATATTGAATTTATATGTGTTGAATTTATATGTGTTGAATTTAAATTTAGTAATGTTCAACTTAATTTGTTTGTTTAAATTCTGCCCAGATAAATGGTTTACAACCACTTAATTTAAAAACAATTGAGTAAATCCAAGGAATCATATTTGAATCTTTTTTTTCAGTGTACTATGGTCAATTTAGTTTATTTAATTCACCTATAGCGCATGTGTTTGGACTGTGGGGGAAACCGGAGCACCCGGAGGAAACCCACGCTAACACGGGGAGAACATGCAAACTCCACACATAAATGCCAACTGACCCAGCCGGGACTCGAACCAGCGACCTTCTTACTGTGAGGAGACACTGCTAACCACTGAGCCACCTTGCAAGTTAACTTAATCGATTTGTGTTGGGACAATATGAAGGAATTAAGTTAACTTATCCATATTTACAATTTTAAGTGGATTGAACATAAATCAATTAAGTTGTCCCCCAAAAACTTAAGAATTGCGTTGTTTCAGCTCATTTTAAATATGTAGTTTGAACAAACAGCAAATGTCATTTTTTGAGTGTAGTGCAAGACTAGGTCTGAAATCGCCTAAAACTCGAGTAGACACTACATTTGAATTTACTACACGACCGTTAGAAATGTACGTTCTATATAGTATGAATGTGAGTAGTATGAATTGAACTACATCCGCCATTTGTCATTATTACATGACCTACCTACATCAGTTGCGTCAATTCACTCTCATTCATGAATTCTCTTGTGTGGCATAACGGTATAGTGTAGCGTCCATTGGATGCGCACTTCATAATCTTGCTGGAAGTACAGTAGTTGGTCATCCGGGTATTTTTCCCATACTGTTTTTTGAATACTATGAATTCGGACATGGCGGTGTGGTGACGCAGTAGGTAGTGCTGTCGCCTCACAGCAAAAAGGTCGCTGGTTCGAGCCTTGGCTGGGTCAGTTGGCATTTCTGTGTGGACTTTACATGTTCTCTCCGTGTTGGCGTGGGTTTCCTCCGATGTTCTCCGGTTTCCCCCACAGTCCAAAGACATGCGCTATAGGTGAATTGGGTAAGCTAAATTGTCCGTAGTGTATGTGTGTGAATGGGAGTGTATGGGTGTTTCCCAGTGATGGGTTGCAGCTGGAAGGGCATCCGGTGCGTAAAACATATGCTGGATAAATTGGCGGTTCATTCCGCTGTGGTGACCCCATATTAATAAAGGAACTAAGCTGAAAAGAAAATGAATGAATGAATGAATGAATGAATGAATGAATGAATTCGGACATACTACTCAGCTCACATACTGTTTTTAACGTACTATATAGATAGAAGTATGCGATTTCAGACCCAGCCTAAGTAATTAAAAGAGCTTCAGCTAAGTTAGTATCCACAGCTTTTTATAAATTGCCCTCTTCAAAATTTTACTTTATAAAAAGTTTTTAATAAATCTTTACTTGTTTGCTTCTGTTTTGAATTAGAAAATCGGAGCACCTGGAGGAACACAGGGAGAACATGCAAACTACACACAGAAATGCCAACTGACCCAGCCGAGGCTCGAACCAGCTACCTTCTTGCTGTGAGGCGACAGCGCTACCCACTGCGCCACCGCGTCGCCCGCAAGAATATTACTTCAACTTTAATATATTAGTTGGCGGTTTAGAGAAAGCATCAGGCACTGACATGATCTGTGAAGCGTCAGAGCAGAGTTCATTAATATTCATGACCATTCCAAATATGGTCAGACATCTAGGGGTAATTCCTGTGGTTATAAATGAGCATATAAAACCATTTCTGGAGAATTGTTGCACTTATCTAAGCCACAAACCTACTATCTAGATATCACGGAACAATTGAACATATTAAATCAATGCACTATATGGCACCTTTAATATAAAGTGTCCTATATTCTTCCTCAAATTATCCATTTTGTTTTTGACTCACATTATATAGTGAAACATATATTACTGTAAAAAATTAATTTATATCATCAATCCTTAATGTAAACTGAACCTGCACAGTCCTACACACACACACACACACACACACACACACACTGATTCTGTCAATAGCATTGTGCTTTTTTTTTTCTTCTAGAAACTGTCTGCAACACACACACACACACACACTCACACTTTCCATCTAAACACACACTCGGTGCATTAAAAACTGCACTTGGCTCTTCTCCAACAAGTCGCCCTCTGGGGAGACACCACGCTACAGTGCTTCCATAATTAAGCCATTGGCAAACAAAGAAATAGTCAGCTAAATGCTTCCTGGATATGAATCATAACAGATCTGCTGGGATTTACTAGACGTGCTTTTTTTTTCTCAGCTCAACAGACTAATTGGTTCCCCTGCTCATTGTTTGTCATGCACAGTAATATGAAAGCACCTTAACTCAGATCCTCTCAACCAAAACCAAACTGCATTCACAGGCGCTCCTTCGCTCTCGCTGTCACTCGCCAATTAAACAAGACTGATACGTTTGATTTGAAGCAAACACCTGTCGGCTGGCAGTGATGGAGAACGGGACAGATACTGGAATTATAAGCACTCACTGATATTTACATGCATGTTGTCTTCAGATTACGATTATCAACAACATTTTACGAATACAATAAAATATGCATGTCATTTTTAACACAGTTCTTGTGTTAATACCGGAGATGATCTCTTTTGAATAATGTATGTACAGTATATACAATTGATGTCAAAATGATTAGCCCTCCTGTGATTTTTTTCTTTCTTTTTAAAATATTTTCCAAATGATGTTTAACAGAGCAAGGAATTTTTCACAGTATTTCCTATAATATTTTTTCGTCTGGAGAAAGTCTTATTTGTTTTATTTCGGCTAGAATAAAAGCAGCTTTTATTTTTTTTAAAGACATTTTAAGGTCAAAATTATTACCCTCTTAAGCAATATTTTTTTGATCGTCTACTGAACAAACCACTGTTATACAATGACTTGCCTAATTAACCTAATAATTAAGCCTTTAAATGTCACTTTAAGCTGAATACTAGTATCTTGAAAAATATCTAATCAATTATGTGCTGTCATCATGGCAAAGATAAAAGAAATCGGCTATTAGAAATGAATAATTAAAACTATTATTTTTAGAAATGTGTTGAAAAATATTCTCTCCCTTAAACAGAAATTGGGCTTTTCATAAATGGATGACTGAAATGGTTGCCGCTCTTAAGCTGGAAAGAATTCGTTTTGCTAGGGCAGATGCTTCTAATAATTTTGAAAAAATCTGGGGCCTCTTCCTTGCTTATCTTTTGAAGAGTTGAAAGTAGGGCACTCATGATTCATGGACAATTTCACTCTTTCTTTTCAATGTTTTGAGTTTGATCAAGTAAAACTTAATGGTGTATATAATTTACTCTATATGGTGCATGTTTGGATGGACTGGTGCTTTTTTATTTTTATTTATTTTTTATTATTACTTTTTAAAAATGTTTTTATTAATTCACTTATTTAATATTTTTTCAGTAATTTTTCCTTATCATTTGTATTAAAGCGTATTATAGATTGTATAAATGTTTTTTGGTCTGTTTTGTACTTATAAAAAACTGTTATAAATAAAATATATATATTAAAAAAACTGAAATTGGGGAAAAATATAAAAGTAATTAATACTAAGACTATTAATTCTGACTTTAACTGTATACATTTATTTATTGATTTATTAATATATAGATTTTTTTCAATTCATGGTTTAGTAATTGTGCACAATAATCTGCTTAACCTTTAATTACAATTAGTATCTAAAGTGATGCAATCTATTGTACTTCAGAGCATGCATGTATATATTATATATAATTTGTAATAAAATATTATTTAACTACACAAATACTTACTTACTCCCAGGGCCATTTATATCGAGGTTGATATTTAGCCGCACCACATTGGTGTTTCTTAACATTTAGCTTATGAGGTGGGTTGTTAGCCCAACGCTCAACCCCCAACATGGAGGACCAGGACATGCACACATACACTACGGACAATTTAGCTTACCCATTTCACCTACAGCACATTTCTTTGGACTGTGAGGGAAACCCACGACAACACGGGGAGAACATGCAAACTCCACACAGAAATGCCAACTGACCCAGCCGGGACTCGAACCAGTGACCTTCTTGCTGTGAGGCGACAGCGCTACCCACTGCGCCACCGTGTCCCCCCAATTTCAGCAACTACTACTAATAATTGTATACATTTATATGTAATTTCATGATAAAAAAAAAAAATGTATTTTATAATGGTCTGATAAATCTTCTTCCAAATCTCTAATAAAAACATTGTAATTTTGATTTATTTTTATTTTATTTTTTCAAAAAATGTCTAAATAAAATTTTTTTTACATTTAAAATACAAATATTTTTACCCAAAATCAGGGTAATTACATGAAATATTGCTTTGTTAACTCTTCTGAAATTACCTAAAAAAGATGGCACCTTTTTAGTTATTTTATGTACAAAAAATTTCTGAATGACACAATTTTTATCAAAATGTCATTAGTAGTTTATAGAATAAAACACATAGCTGTGTTGTTTATTACAGCATTTTGTTTTATTTTATTCATTCATTGATTTTCCTTCAGTTTAGTCTCTTATAAATCAGGGGTCACAGCGGAATGAACCGCCAACTATTCCAGCATATGTTTTATGCAGCAGATGCCCTTCCAGCCGCAACCAAGTACTGGGAAACACCCATACACTCTTACATTCACACACATACTCATACACTATGACCAATTTAGTTTATTCAATTTACCTAGCGCATGTGTTTGGACTGTGGGGGAACCGAAGCACCCGGAGGAAACCCACGCCAACACGGGGAGAACATGCAAACTCCACACAGAAATGCCAACTGATCCAGCCGGGACTCTAACCAGAGACCTTCTTGCAGTGAGGCCACAGTGCTAACCACTGAGCCACCGTGCTGCCCGCATTTTGTTTTATTTTATTATTTAAAAAAACATGTTTTAACTACAACAACCAGGAATTTCATTCACAACAAATGTATTATTCTACAGACATCTGCTACTCTAGCCACTTGTCATTTTCTGTGAACAAAATTTCTAAATATCAATATTTTGAAGGAAATTTTCTCATAACATTATATAGAACAACAGCAATATTAACAATTTACTCAAACCCATACCTAAAAAAAAAATCCACTACAATGTCCATGAAGGGCAGCACGGTGGCTCAGTGGTTAGCACTGTTGCCTCACAGCTAGAAGGTTGCTGGTTTGAGTCCCGGCTGGGCCAGTTGGCATTTCTGTGTGGAGTTTGCATGTTCTCCCCGTGTTGGCGTGGGTTTCCTCCAGGTGCTCCGGTTTCCCCCAGTCATGCAGTATAAGTTAATTGGATGAACTAAATAGGCCGTAGTGCATGAGTGTGTGTGAATGCGAGAGTGTGTGGGTGTTTTCCAGTACTGAGTTGCGGCTGGAAGGGCATCCGCTGTGTAAAACATATACCAGAATAGTTGGTGGTTCATCCCTGATAAGTAAGGGACTAAGTTGAAGGAAAATGAATGAATGAATTTCCATGAATTTACAAGTGGTCTCTTATTGTTTTCCATTGCTGTATAAATACACTGAACAGCATAATTAACAATTAACTCAAACAGCGCATTACATATTATTTAACATATTTTTAACTCCAAAATTTATTTGTTCTTCGCATAATAAACAATTCACATTAAAAAAAGTCACATTAACTACTGGCTTATTACCTGCCTTTTATTAAGATATAGACTGTTTATACAGCACTTATAAAGCATGATCTTATTTTACATCCCTAATTCTACCTAAACCCAACTACTACCTTACTAACTATTAATAAGCAGCTAATTAATAGATTATTAAGCTAATAGTCTTAGTTATTTGTTTGTTAATAGAGTGAATTGTGACTTAAAATAAAGTGTTACCTCCGGTTTCCCCCACAGTCCAAAAACATGGGGTATAGGTGAATTGGGTAAACAAAATTGACCGTAGCGTATGAGTGTGTGTGTGAATGGCTGTTTCCCAGTACTGGGTTACAGCTGGAAGGGCATCCGCTGTGTAAAACATATGCCAGAATAGTTGGCGGTTCATTCCGCTGTGGTGACCCCTGATAAATAAGGGACTAAGCCGAAGGAATATGAATGAATGAATAAGTGTTACCAAAATTTCTCTAAGCATTATTTGATGTCCATTTATTTATTTACGTCACTATGTAACAAGCAGTGTAATATACAGTACAGTCAGAGAGACGTTCATGGTGACAGAGTAATCCTCTCCAGGAGGACACGGATCATCCAGTCAGGCTTTTATTTGTTGATAATGACCGGCTGACTGTACATTATCTGTGGATTCCTCAGCCGCTGGAGAGTCTACAGAGAGCCACACTTCAGCATTACGTAAGCCATTGTTTCTGTAGTGCGATTCTTCTCCAACAGGCCCTCAGCAAATTGAGCTACTTTGGCGCATGAAGGGAGGTTAAAAGAACAACACTTCACAGCTAGAGACTCATCTTCAAATCTCCGACTGCAAGAGGAGAGTCGAAAAATGGGATCTATTTTTGCAAATTGATGTCCATTTACTCTTGAGTAAATACATCCTCCAAATATACTTCTCTGCGCTAAACGGCACCTGAATATTCATTTTCGGGGGAAAAAACCCCAAGCTGCTGTTCTGAATGCAAATGTGTCGGCATATCTCACCGGTGGGTTTGTATTGGCTATTATAGATATGTAAACATAAAAAAACATCCATCTAATGGAAATTATGATCTCATAAGTACTCATATAAAGTGCGCTTATACATATTTTGCATTTTGATGTACAGTATATCCACCCATGGCTGTCAATGCTTTTAACTTTTAGTGCATGCAAATGTCTGAGGCGCATTCTTGAATTCATAAGATGTTTTATCATATCTTCTTTTAAATAAATGCAATTAATTCGATGCATTTAATCATCACCATAGTGTGCAGTGCATTGAGCTAATTTGACATTATGTGGATTTCTAAGGAATTATTGTGAATGCACAGTAGACGTGTGTAATGAGTGTTTCAGTAATACTTCATACAGTATGCGCGGTGCTAATTAAATTCATTTTTACAAAGACTGCGCATTTAAGTAGCCTTAGACCTCTAATAGTCTGTTGTCTATCATTTAACAATTAATTTGGCCATTGACAGGTCTTTTGTGCACAAGCTTGTACATCAGTTTCTGTTAATGGATGGGCAAAAGTCTTATAAAAGTATCAATAAAAAATTATTGAAACCAAACAGCATAACTAGCCCTTTATGGGGATATTCACTTGACAAATGCAGTTGCAGTTTACCCTAAAATCAAATGATGTTATGCTTAAATAGTTATGTTTACGTTGTTTTAAAAATATTTATTTGGCTTTTATTGAAAATGCTGTAGTCTTAGCAGTACATCATCTATATTTATCATTATAATTTAGCAATAACAACACTCATCTACAAAGTTTCTCTGTTAGTTTCTGTAAAAGTGAAAAATAAATAGTAAAAAAGACTAAGTGCAAACATTTTTAAAATACAAATTGTGAAAATAAATAAATAAATAAATAAATGCTTTTTTTTTTACACAAATTGCAGCAAAAGCAACTCTAATGCTACGTTCACACCAGATGCTATTCGCGCGTAAATAAACGTGTGAACATTTTGAATTTACTCTCTTCATTCGTGAGTCAAATTCACTTCACGATAGATGCGGATTCACATCATGGGCAGGGCTTCTGTCTGCCCGGTGACTCTAGCTTCATTGCTAAATGGCTAACATGGATTTTAATGAGATAATAGCTGTGCTTTAGGAAGGCTGAAAGCAGCGTAGATTTGTTCGGCACCGTGTCTGATCCGCTACATCCTTTCAGAGGTGCACCCAGCTCTGTGAGTTCATCAACTCCTCCAGAAACTATACCTGGATGATAGAAGCTTTCAGCAGTGCTTCTGACTGAGCCGAGCCCAGTTTGATGAACTGTTGTCCGGTGTGGGCAAGAGGATTTCCTTTCGGGACACCAACAACAGGCACTACGTCATAATCGCTCCCCTACAAGAGCAAGCTCCTGATTGGTTAATGCAGCGCGAACGTCCACTGAAGTTCAGATTTTCCAACTTGAGCGATTCGCACGTAACGCTCGACAGGCACATTAAACACGCCAAACATGTCAAAACGCTCAATTCGTGGCACTTCATTCGCACGAATCGCGTCATTCGCGCCGCCTCATTAGTACAAATCGTGCCATAGGATGTCTATTCGCATCTTTGCATTGACTTAACATGTAAATCACTCGCGCATGATGCTTCATCCTCGTCTGGTGCGAATGCAGCATTAGAGGAATATTCACCTAAGCGGACAATAAAAACATATTAAAATCTTGTTTTACCTCAAAATTAATTCAATTCAATTCAATTCATCTTTATTTCTATAGCGCTTTTACAATGTAGATTGTGTGAAAGCAGCTTCACATAGAAGATTATAGTGAATTGGAATGGTGTCCGTTCAGTTTTTAGAGTTTAAGTTCAGTTCAGTGTGGTTTAATTTTCACTGCTGAGAGTCCAAACACTGAAGAGCAAATCCATCGATGCGCAGCTCTACAGGTCCCGAACCATGCAAGCCAGTGGCGACAGCGGCGAGGAACGAACTTCACCAATTTGCGAAAGTGAAGGAAAAAAAAAAACCTCGAGAGAAACCAGGCTCAGTAGGGCACGACCATTTCTCCTATGGCCAAGCGTCTTGTGCAGAGCTGCAGTCTAGGCGCCGGAGGCTGGTGAACGCTGGACGACAGAGAAGACTCGTCTTTCACTGGGGTCCCACTGGAATCAGTCCTTTTCTCTCCACTCCTCCATGACCACCACAGCAGCTCCTCAGGATACGGCCTGGTCTTGGATTATGGAAACCTTGGGGTCATCTCTTCACAGGTCTTGGTTTGCATTAGTGGCACTGCATAGTCTCTGGGGGCCTAGGGATGAGTATCCCCAGGTGGAAATAGAGAATAAAGAGAATAATTAGCGTAGCTGCTGTTCATAGTGTATATAAACGAGATGCAAAAACCTGCGTGGAGCACATTCATGCATCATACCGTTATGCAATGCATTGAGTGTATGCTTTACTAAAAAGATAGGTCTTTAATCTAGTTTTGAACTGAGAGAGTGTGTCTGAGCCTCGAACATTATCAGGAAGGCTATTCCAGAGTTTAGGAGCCATAAATGAAAAGGCTCGACCACCTTTACTCGACTTTGCTATTCTAGGTACTACCAGCAGCCCTGAGTTTTGAGATCTTAAAGAGCAGGTTGGATTGTAGCGAGACAGAAGGTCGGTTAGATAAACAGGTGCTAGATTATTTAAAGCTTTATAGGTAAGAAGCAATATTTTATAATCAATACGGAACTTAACAGGCAGCCAGTGTAAGGAAGATAAAATTGGGGTGATATGATCATATTTTCTAGACCTGGTAAGAACTCTGGCAGCTGCATTTTGTACTAACTGAAGTTTATTAATAGAGGATGCTGGGCAACCAACGAACAGAGCATTACAGTAATCCAGCCTAGAAGTCATGAAAGCATGAACTAGTTTTTCTGCATCTGAGATGGATAGCATACTTCGTAACTTAGCGATATTTCTCAGATGAAAGAAGGCTGTTTTTGTGACATGGGAGATATGATTTTCAAAGGTTAAATTGCTGTCTAGTATAACACCCAGATCTTTTACAGTAGAGCTAATGCTAACTTTGTGTCCCTCTAATTGCAGGTCGAGTTGTGAGATCTGCTGCGTACAGGATTTAGGCCCAATAAGTAATAATTCTGTTTTGTCTGAATTTAAGAGAAGGAAATTGTTGGTCATCCAGTCTTTAACATCTTTAATACATTCAGTTAGCTTAGACAGTTCAGACGTCTCATCAGGTTTTGTTGAAATATATAATTGAGTATCATCTGCATAGCAGTGAAAGCTGGTCCCGTGTCTTCTTATAATGTCCCCCAGGGGTAGCATGTATATTGTAAACAGCAAAGGGCCTAAAACTGATCCTTGAGGCACCCCATACTGTACTGGCCTGACCTGAGAAAACTGTCCATTTATATTCACAAACTGGTAACGGTCAGTTAAGTATGACTTAAACCATTGTAGAGCCTGTCCCCGGACACCTGTAGAATTTAAGCGATCTATGAGGATATTGTGGTCGATGGTGTCAAATGCAGCACTGAGATCAAGTAAAACTAATAATGAGATGCACCCTTGGTCAGCAGCTAAGAGTAA
>CAIGQV010000001.1:30184833-30210934 GCA_903798115.1 Danio jaintianensis | reverse complement strand
GAGTGAATCTGATTAACGTTAATTCCACAGCTAACTATCAGGCACCTGTAGAGTTAATGCGTTCAAATAAAATATATACAAATAAAACGGATCGGGTGCTTTTTAAAATGAATGATGGTGAATGAAAGTAAAACCGGTGAGGCGTCTGACAAAAAAGTGCCCTTCTGAATCAAATCAGCAGGATGCACTTCTCGATCTTTCACTTACTTTAAAGACACTGCTGACTACGTTTACATGGACATCAGTTATTTGCCTTAATCTGAATAAGACAATTATATAATTAAGGTGTTTCAGTGAAGTGGTTTTTGAATGATGCGTCACCAGGCTATCCACGTTTCCTGCAGAGTCTCATGTAAATTTGGGTGTTTCATCTTTAATTTTTCAACTTTACCTGCAGTTCGGCAGTTTCACTTTCACTCATGAACATTTCATTCATGCCCCCGTGACAAACTGAGGTATTGGACACGAGTAATGGAGTAAGGACTGGTGGAAGAGTGTTGTTTTAATGGAATTTAATACCGCACGCCGAATGAAAAGGAAATCCCTCCGCATTTCGCGATGTGTATGTCTGCGGTCCTTTACTGACAGCCATGTGTGTGGATCTTGAAAAATGCGGCGAAAAGTCCTACATGACGGTAATAGTTTGATTGCGGCATTTACTTCAATAATGCCACTAATATATGCATACTCCACGTCTTAATTCCATTTCTGTTTAGTTCAATTATGACTTTAGCACGACATCCAGTGTGTGTTTACATTAAAAAAACAACAGAAAATGGCATATTTTAGTTTTACAGGTCAATCAACACCAGCCGATATTAGCCCTCAATATGCTCCTTTTTATACACCCCATGATGCTTTATGTGATTTATGGGTTGGGTGACTACCACTAAACTAAACAACTGTCAAAGTCCCTTTAAGGCAAGTCATTTCACTCGGCGGCCATCTTTGAAACGCCTCTCGGGCAGTATGCTCGGGCATTCTGTCTGAAGGTGAAACATCAAATTCTCCAAAACTGTTTGCCAAGCTGACGATTACATTACATATTCGGAGTCACCAATAACATTAAACAACAACTGTCTCATAAGTTTTGTTTCTAAACGTCTGAATCAAACAAAATCTGCATATTTTCAGGATGCCCGAGCTAATGCGCATGCGCACTCTAAAGAAATGAGATTGGGACACCAACCTCATTTATGGCACATTATCATCCTCTGGATAAGGATCGTCTGATCGCGCTGCTCTTCTGAAGTAATCCACAACTTGTTCTTAATGGCGAATCTCCTCCAGAAATGACAGCGACTTTTTGTTTACAAGTTTGTGGGCGTTTGAGTAATTGTGATGTCATGTGATGTGCGTTTGACAGGACGAACTGTACCTCGCGTTCATTTCATATAGATTACACAACAAAAACACTTTTGTTTTTAGGTGCACTTGCTTTAAAAGTACAGATTTCAAGCTTTATGTGGATATATTTCTTATGTCTGTGAAGCAAGTACTCGCTGAGATTCCAGTGCGTTTGTTGACCACTGTCGTAAAAACACACGTCTGATCTGAGCTTCTCCCCGGAGAGTCGTCAGTCTATAGCGATCGATGATTGGCTCCTGTACTAGTAGGCGGGGCTTCATTCACCATATTGACCGTTACACTTTTCCCCATTCAAAACTATACGAGTGACACGTCTTGGGTATTCTATAGTCTTTGACAACTGTGGGGCAATCAAAACCATAACCTGAAGTTGTTTTATAATGACTATCCATGTCAAAAGTGCACTAATCAAATTTTGCCAAATGATGTTGAAGGCACCAAAACAAAAAGGCCCGAAGGATGCACTGAATTTTCAGAAGACAAATATTATCGAAAGAGAAAAATGGTTGAAAATATGAGCTGAAAAAAAAAAAATTTTATGCTGTCGGCGCCAATAGCCCAGTGGTTAAGCGCACTGACACATTGCACTGCGGTGGTCACGGTGACCCGAGTTTAATTCCCGGCTCTCCTGTTCCATCAATTAAAAATTAAAAAACCCTAAAAGAATGATTTGCTGTGCCGCACTGCACAGTAGTGTTTGTTTCACTCTTCCTCCAGCCATAGTCACTGTGTGAAACAGCTTTCACACTGGACAAAGAAAGTGCTACGCTATGAATCCCATTAATTTTAATAACTTGCACTATGCAAGGGCAGTATGTTACTGCACAGACCAAAGCACAAGAGCAGCAGAGCACATCATCTAGGGTTGCACGATACTGAAATTCGGTACCAATCGCTACAAAATTTTTTAAAACATACATTTCCTGCTGACATTTGAGCACTGGTGAGTGCGTTCTTAAACAGAGCTGATTTGCCATGGTGTTCACATGCTCAACAGAAATGACTGTAATTTGCCGTAAAGCTCATCATTTCACCGAACTCACTGCTGTTTACTGAGTGTAACCACAGATACAGGGACACTGGAGCGTTTTAAAGCCACGATTCATCAAGCGGATCGCTCGTATGTCAGCTTAAAGACAAACCAGCTGATCGACGTGACTTTGAAACACTCCAGTGTCCCTGTATCTTTGTTTACACTCAGTAAACAGCGGTGAGTTCGGTGAACTGATGACCTTCACGGCCAATCACAGTCATTTCTGTTGAGCACGTGAACACAATGGCAAATCAGTGCTGTATAAGAACGTTCTCAGTAGCGCTCAAATGTCAGCGGGAAATGGAAGCTTTTAAAACTTCAGTATCGATTGGTACCAAATTCCAGTATCGTGACAACCCTAACATCATCGGCTAGCTTGTGCGCTCGCAACAGTCAAAATTCAACACAGCTCATAGTTCCGCTCTGTGGATATATCTATGCATAAACCGCACATGCTCACTAAAAAAGAAAAGTCTGCTCAAATAACATGTCAACAGGACATTTCTATGTAGTATACTTGTTCCTGCTGCTTACTGCTACTGTGGTAAAATGACGACTCTCGACTAGTTCAATGTCAATAAAATTTTACTGTCAATAAAATGTCTATTTTATTGGCTTGTGTTTTTTTAAACTCTTTTCCTGCCATCGATGGGATATCTCGTCAATTAAGAGACAACACTTATACAATACAGCGGGAATTAAGTAAAAAAATAAGTATTGAACACGTCACCATTTTTCTCAGAAAACATATTTCTAAAGGTGCTGTTGACTTGAAATTTTCCCTGGATGTTGGTAACAACCAAAGAAATCCATATATGCAAAGAAAACAAATCTAATTCATTTATAAATTAAGTTATGCGTAATAAAATGAAATGACGCAGGGAAAAAGCACACATGAAGAAAGGGAGGTGCAGAAAGGCAGTGAAAGCCCAGACAGCAGCTGAAATCTCTCAGTAGTTCTTCAGCAACCCTCTGCCCTTCCTCAGTGTAAATGAATAGTAGCTGCTTCAGTCAAACATCTACATTAGCAGGATGATGAAGATGAAGACATTTCAGCAAGACAATGATCCAAAACACAGCCAAGGAAACTCTCAAATGCTTTCAGAGAAAGAAAATCAAGCTGTAGAATGGCCCGGCCAATCACCTGACTTCAACCCAATAGAAAATACAAAATAAAGCTCAGATTTAATAGACGAGACCCACAGAACCATCAAGATTTTTACACTGTTGAAGTCTGTGAGAAACTCACACCTGAACAATGCATGTGATTTCATTCTCCATATGAGAGGCGTCTTTAAAAAAGCCTTTTACATAAAAAAAAAACACTTTTATATAAAGTATTAAATACGTTTTTAAATACTTATTTTCCCCGCTGTATATAGTTTCAAACTACTAAAATGTCAATAAAAGTCACTTTTGAACTTTCAACATCAAAAGTTAACAGAGCAGAGATAAAGGTCCCATAATGCAAATCATAACCGTTACTAAACATAAACAACCAAACAAACATGTGAATCATGAAATACATAACATGTTAATTAACATATATATATATATATATATATATATATATATATTTTACATATTACTTTCAGCATGACATCAAATAAGTCTTTCCGGAACAATATTACACACATGTTGAATATTACTGCACTGTAGGACATTCATTCATTCATTTTCTTTTCGGCTTAGTCCCTTTATTAATCTGGGGTCGCCACAGCGGAATGAACCGCCAACTTATTCAGCATATGTTTTACGCAGCGGATGCCCTTCCAGCTGCAACTCATCACTGGGAAACACCCATACATTCTCATTCACACACATACACTACGGACAATTTAGCTTACCCAACTCACCTGTAGCGCATGTGTTTGAACTTGTGGGGGAAACCGGAGCACCCGGAGGAAACCCACGCCAACACGGGGAGAACATGCAAACTCCACACAGAAATGCCAACTGACCCAGCCGAGGCTCGAATCAGCGACCTTCTTGCTGTGAGGCGACAGCGCTACCCACTGCGCCACCCACTGTAGGATATACAAAGAAAAAAATATTGGATAAACAAAACACACTGAGCTTTGGTCACATATGCATGATACTAATGACAAGTTAAAATACTACATTATTATCATGATGGATAAAAGTAAAGCTCAAAGCCAAACGTTCCTCTCGCTCAGTTTTCACTATGTATATAGATTATTTTCAGTGCAATCTAAATATGTGTTTCAGTTCTTTTGAATAGAAGTTTTGCAAGCAGAAAGTGCAACCCATAATTTGAAACACACTCGTCACATGCTGAAAAAAAGGTGGAGGCTGAAAGCGGGACACATTACACTGTGAGATGAACTCAAAGCTTCACGGTGGAGGAAAGACGGGCTAAATCACCAGGCTTTGATGTAGACGCTGTGGATTTATGAGCGCTCAGGAGGCTAACACCGTGTTTTCCTAAGGAATAAGAATGAAAGACAAAGCAGTGTGTTAGAAAAGAGGCAGACCTAGTTAACCGGTATATGAATTGAATTGTTTTTTTTTCTCAACGGCCTTGGTTTCTGGAAGTACATTTTGTGCCCCATTGAAAGATTTGAAGCCTTGAACTAAACCAGCTTCGGTAGGGATTTTATGACAAACTTTGATTTGAGGCAAATGACAAAAAGAACTTGCTTGTAAATTGCAAGTCTAATTACAAAGAATTGGCAAGTAGCACATTAAGGGCTCTATCATACACCCGGCACAATAAGGCACAAGACGTGTTTAGCGCGATTTGCTGCTATTTTCAGACCAGCGCAACCCTAATTTTCATGTTTTGTGCCACGTTGTTTAAATAGCAAATCAATTTGCGCCATTTTGTGGACTCATGGGTGTGCTGGTCTAAAAAAGAGGTGTGTTAAAGTGCATAGTTGGAGCGTTGCTATATTGAGGAACTGAAATAGACCGCATCATTGACCAACTAAAAGCTGCTCTAAAGTCCAGGACTAAAGTCCAGTCCAGTGTTAGTTATGCGCCTATGCAGGTCCAAAAGGTGTACACATTGCTTAATACACACAGGATGTACAGCAACACACAAATATCTTTACATATGAAAAAAATGTAAGGATTAAAATTATTATTTTCTACATAAATATAAAAACCACTGCCTCCATGCCTTCTTCATCTCGAGGGGCTTTTTTCAGTTTATTCATGACAATTTGCATTTCTATAATGTTATTATTATATGCATATTTATATTTGTTTTAATAAAAAAGATAACATATAGATAGGCAGACGGAGACAGACAGACAGACAGACAGACAGACAGACCAACATATGGACAGATGGCTAGATAGACAAGATATATAGATAGACAAGACAGACAGACAGATAACTAGATAGATAGACAGCCAGACAGACATATATACAGACACATACAGACAGACAGACAGCTAGACAAGATATATAGACAAAACAGACAAACCAAAGGATAGAGACAGAAATATAGATAGACAGACAGACAGATATAGATATAGACAGACAGACAGACAGACAGACAGACAGACAAATAGACAAATGATAGACAGACAGACGGACGGACAGACGGATGGATGAATGGATGATATGTGCCATGAGTGCAGCTTCTGCTTTTAAATGTGACTTTCTATATGTACAATACATGTAAAGTTGATGCATAGCCATCAACATGTCAGTAAAAATGAACAGAATCTATCTTGGGGAAAAAAGAAACCCATATGAACAGGAAAAGCCACAGTGTCATGGTAGAATCAAATAAAAAGCGTGCCGCCCTCGTCCTGGCTGTATTGGACTGACAACATATCGTAGACCTGACCTTGCCATGGCCCATTCTGAATATGTTAACACTCCGGCGTTCCCTTGAACTGTCACAACTTCAGATCCAACACTTTTAATGCTTTCCCAGAGCGGCCCGTAATAAATATCCACCCTGGCCGGCCACTGGACGTTTCACCTTGTTTGCAGAGCTCTAAAGCGCTCCGGAAGAAGATAGAGTCCATTCACCTCCTCCCAGTTTGCACATCTTTATAATCGTCTGCTCTCCTCTTCATCATAGACTTAAAGAGAGAGAAGAATGAAATGGAGAGAAAGCTGATAATGACTTGCAGGATTGCAGCATTCAGGGCCTTGATGTCAGCGCTACGAGGACACGCTAGCCAGCACTGGTGCTTCAATAACACACGTGTTTATAAATGACCGCGGCATGCTGGATATGACACGTCTGAAACCCTGAACCCTGATGACACCACAACTGAAAATATCCTCATTCTCCAGCATAAAGGCTATAGGGCTGCACGATACTGGGATATTATGCGATATTGTTGTTGCGATATCGATATTTCTTACGCTATACAGTTGAAGTCAAAATTATTCGCCCTCCTATGAATTGTTTTTTTTATTTTTCAAATATTTCCCAAATGATGTTTAACAGAGCAAGGAATTTTTCACAGTATTTCCTATAATATTTTTTCTTCTGGAGAAAGTCTTATTTGTTTTATTTCGGCTAAAATAAAAGAAGTTTTTAATTTTTTTTAAACCATTTTAAGGTCAATATTTTTAGTCCGTTAAGCGATATTTATTTTCGATAGTCTACAGAACAAACCATCATTATACAATGACTTGCCTAATTACCCTAACTTAACCTAATTAAGTCTTTAAATGTCACTTTAAGCTGAATACTAGTATCATGAAAAATATCTAGTCAAATATTATGTGCTGTCATCATGGCAAAGATAAAATAAATCAGTTATTAGAAATGAGTTATTAAAACTATTATTTTAGAAATGTGTTGAAAAAAAATCTTCTTTTTTGAGAGTCCCCAGCGAACCCGTTGGAGAGAGTGTTTACAAGTGTCGAGTCCCGTGAAGGAGCTCTAGATGGAAACTGTTGTTTTGTATTTACCTTATGATTAAAGTTGTTGCACGTCCGCCGGTTCCTGCCTCTGAATGAGTGAGTTTTAGCTACTTGTACATTAAGGTAGCGTTCAGAAAAAACAAAACACCCGTGAAGAAACTCGACACAGAGGAACATAAAAACCTACTGCCAGCTAGCATTTCGGAAGTGTTATTGCAGAGCAACACAAACAGTATGCAGAAGTATAAACCAGCCTTAATAGTTCTGACTTGTAACTTTAAAAAATGCTATTTTATCAGCAATGTTAAATCATTTATTTATTAATGTAATTATCATACTAAAAGAATCAGGTAAAATATATGTTTGTCAGCTAATTAAAAAAATAATAATAATAATAGACTTTAAAACACCATGAATGACTGAAAACCTCTGTGGAAAATTCTGATTCCTATTGACATTCTGCTCTCTTGTCTCCCAGCATTATTTATTTTCAGCTTTAGGTTCAGCTAACAGCACCTACTTCTCTGCGATATAAATATTGTATATACTACTATTATTGCATGTGCAAGTGTGTAGCCAGATCTGATACTATTGAAATTGCGACATTCAGAATTTCTAAAAAACACCAAAAAACAAACTTAGAGTAGTGACATTTCTAAAATAGAGATTTATAATTATTTTAAAATGCAAGAAATGAGAGGCATGAACTCAGAATAAAAAATATATATATAGAGTTGTAAGATGTGATCGTTTTTAAACATGTCAAAATAGAGATTTTAAAAGTTAAAGTTTCAAGATGTGCACCCAAATCTAAAAATGTTAGAATTGCGAGATATGAATATATCTGAAACAAAAAGTTAAAAATGTCAGATTCATGCATTCATTTTCCTTCGGCTTAGTCCCTTATTTATCAGGGGTCGCCACAGCAGAATGAACCACCAACTACTCCGGCATATGTTTTACGCAGCGAATGCCCTTCCTGCCGCAACCCAGTACTGGGAAACACCCATACACTTTCATTCACACACACACACCCATACACTATGGCCAATTTAGTTTATTCAATTCACCTATAGCGCATGTGTTTGGACTGTGGGGAAGCACCTGGAGGAAACCCACGCCAACACGTGGAGAACATGCAAACTCCACACAGAAATGCTAACTGACCCAGCCGGAACTCGAACCAGCGACCTCCTTGCTGTGAGGCGACAGTGCTGAGCCACCGTGTCACCCAAAAATGCAAGATGTGAACTGTAAAAATTAATCCAAACTCAGAACTCCAAAAAAAAAATTGTTACAATTGTGAGACATGAACAAAACTCAGAATTTAAAAATAAATACATAAATAAATTGTCAAGTCAATTCAAGTGTTATTGTCATTCTGCTACATGTGTTAATGTTGTGTCTTGCATGACCACGGTGCTACCGTGAACCCAAAATTATATTAAAAATACATCAAACTGAGTTGTAAGCTCAAAATAAAAAGTCATAAATGTAAGAAAAACTTTGCAATTACCTACTAAACATTTACACTCTAAAGAAATATACATTAATTAAAGGTGCAGTATGTAAGTTTGACACCCAGTGGTTGAACTAGGTATTGCATTCATGATTTAAATGACTTTAAACCGTGTTCTAAATAAAAGCAACGATACACGATAGAAGGAATATTTTTTCACATTAAAACGAGTTTTTTTCTAACTAATACCTCAAATTGATATATTAGAAACGGCTTCTATTTCTTGCAGGTGAACAACCGGATAAACTGATCACCTCAGGTACACCTTATGTGCTTTCTTCAGTGTTAAATGCTAATAATGTGAGTTTGAATGCCATTTTGCATGACATTTATTGCCAAACTACTGAAAGCAGCAGCAGATAGTTCACCTCAGATCCTGAAAATAAAATAAACCGTCTGAAATTGAACTTTAGAACTGTGACTCAAAACCCACACATAGTGATTCAGCATCTACATTTAATAATGCTAAAGAGGTTTAATATGTATTAATTAGATTATAAATCTTACTATTTCATGAGTGAGTGCATATTCTGTGCTTCTGAATGGCTGTATTTAAATTTCTGTCGTGTTTCGTCTGGTGCAAACAGCCAAATTGCTTATCACTGCAAATCTCGTCACGTAGCGTGTTGTTAGGACACGCGGTTACAATGTAACCGGCTCACCTAATGTTTACGTTTGTAATATTTATATTATTTGCTAATTAATAACCTCATGTGAAACTTCGCGTCTCATTTCGGAGTCTGCTACTGTCCACCGGAGGTCGCATTTCGATCATGGACGCATACTTTGAGAGTTTTCCTGACTGAATGAATGAAATACGCGGTTTTCCAACAGGGCAACCCAGGGTACTGAATTATAATTGGGTAAGCTGGCATTGGGCAGGTTAAAAAACCCAAATTCCAGCACGGAACGTCCATTTTCAAAGCAGAATATCTGACTTCAGCATTGTTTTTCAGATAAACAAGAATGTTCACTTAGCATGTTTCTTAAATATCTGCAAACATATTATGGTATTTTTATGCTTTAGAAGAGTCAAAAACTTACATACAGCACCTTTAACCAGACATTATCCCCTTGAATAGCTGAACGGTCATTATGTACTATGCACTTTGTTCTATATTACTTTTATATTTATTAAAAGCCTAGCAGCCTGACAGCAGATTAATTACAGTATATGAGTATAGCTTGCGATGTTAAACCTCCAAAGTAGCTTCCAGCCCTGCACCGGCATTACCATTAAACTATCCTTATCGAAAGATTTGTGATAAATTAGCAATTAATCCTCCTCTTTTACCTGCTGTTGTGAGCTGGAGGAAGTGAAGAGGCCTATAAATAGCGTTAGCATATGTACTTAGCTGTCAAAGAGAGCAAAGAGGAACAAGAGCCCGAATGACCTCAGCCAGCGCTGGATTTCCAAACTCACATACATATTTATTGGCCAGTTTCACCTCTAGTCTCGCTGACAGCAAACCTGAGGATCCAGTCGCAGCCAAAGGGAAGCAATGTTAAAGGGGACCTATTATGCAAAAATCACTTTTTAGGGGGTTTAAACACAGCTGTGTGGAAACAGTGTGTAAATACAGCTAGCTTTTAATGGTAAAAAATGTTTTTTTTATAATCACACAAATTATAATTAAAAAAACAGTCTGCATAAACACATTCTCCCTTTGTATGTATCATCAGAGGGGGGAAGCCCCGCCCATTAGTGACCATCTCTCCCTCATTAGCATAAACAGCCCTGAGTGAGAAGCAGCCGTCTGCCATTAGAGTTTCCACCTGCTGAAGATAATGTCAGTGACTAAGAGGCATTATAAATGTTGAGTTTTGGCACAAATGAACACTGTAGTCCCCATAGACTGTTTTAAGATGTCCTTACAGAACTCATCATTGCATACTATATATAATGACTTGCTTCAACCTAAATTCCATAGACAATAGCTGTGTCTCATTCCAGAGTCTGGGATGATGCAGCCTCTGAAATGAGACAGATGTAGTCCTTCGAAGTCCACACAAGCCAAACCAAGCATTTTGAAATGAGACGATCTAGCCTACAGAAGACAGATCTCATCACCTAGCAACCAATAAGCGGTAATAAAATGTGTAATGACTTTTTTTTCAAAGTGATTATAAAACTTATTTTAAGCGATCTGAGGGCAAAGCAAGCTTTACAGAAGCTGGAAATAAATTTCCTTTGATCCACATGTACACATAAAAATATAAATGGTCTATAAAATCACTTTTCAGTAAGACATGTCATACTCTTTGTGTTTTTTAACATGTGTTCAGATATCCAAGTCAAATAAAACCTAATTCATACATTTAATCCGGAGTTTTCTTTTAAAAACGTCCTGCCGTTATCAGCGCGCAATAAATCTTGGAACGAAGAATCCACCGGTTGTGTCCTGCATTACCTGGGAAACGAAGGATGCATTTTGAGGCTGCAATTGAAGGAGCCTTCAAGTTTTTTTTAAACGAGACAGCTTTCGTCGCCGCTTTATGACGCTGCACCCTTCGAATGCATTTTTCGGAGGATGCAGCCTCTGAAATGAGACATAGCTCATATCATTGGTATTTGTTTCTTTTAAAATGTCTTTATTTTAGTTGCCTTATTTAAAGCAGTTTTTTGTTCCATTTACCTCTTCGGCATATGCTACAGAATTATTTTTTTGTTCCAAGGATTACAACAGAAAGTAGCCGTAGGTCCTTTCAATATAAAGCTCCTTTTGACTGGAATAATCTACCTTCTTCTTTTAGATCGATTAAGACATTTAGGGCTCTATATTAACGATCTAAGCGCAAAGTCTAAAGCACATGGTGCAAAAGCATTAACGGCATGTCCGAATCCACTTTTGCTATTTTAAGGACGTAAAATACAGTCTGCGCCCCAGCGCATGGTCAAACAGGGTTGTGCTTACTCTCTTAATGAGTTATGGGTGTGTTTTGAGCATAACATGCATTAAACCAATCAGAGGCTCCTCTCCCATTCATTTTAAGAGTCAGTTGCGTCGCGCCATGGCGCATGTGCTATTTACATGGCGGACTTTGTAAGAGAAAAAACTGAATGCTTTACTAGCGAGAAAACAGTTAAACAGACCATCTGCAGCGCGAGGATAAAGAACAAGCCTCCTCCATTCAGCCTCTTTACTTTCTCTTTATTTTACTTTTACTCTTTACTTTACTTTTTTACTTTTGTGAAGTAAGGACACGGTGGAAACTCACTCCACTGAAGACATTCATTAGCCTACATATTTAATTTAGTTTGTTAAGCGCAAAGATTTGTTTCAAAACTATTTCTAAATTCAGTTCTAATTTCCAGCAAACAAATAAATGAACAATAACAACAAAGTGTGGTCAAAAAACTGAGTTATATCCAAACACACTTATTCTTATGCCCCATATAGTGATGCACACGTCACCAGAACCCGACAGGTGGACAAATCTAAACTTGTTTTTATTAAAACAAATATAAATATGCATATAATAAATAACACTGCTAATAATAATAACATTATACAAATGCAAATTGTCATGAATAAACTGAAAAAGCCCCCCGAGATGAAGGCATGGAGGCAGTGGTTTTTATATTTATGTAGAAAATAATAATTTTTGTAACATTTTAATCCTTTAATTTTTTTCATATCGTAAAAATATTTGTGTATTGCTGTACATCCTGTGTGTATTAAGCAATGTGTAAGCGTTTGGACCCGCATAGGTGCATAACTAACGCGCTCTGCGCTGGACTTTAGAGCAGCTTTGAGTTGGTCAATGACGCGGTCTATTTTAGTTCCTCAAAATAGCAACTCGCCAACAATGCGCCTTAACACACCTCCTTTTCAGACCAGCACACCCATGAGTCCACAAAGTGGCGCAAATGGATTTACTATTTAAACAACGTGGCACAAAACGTTAAAATTACTGTTGCGCTGATCTGAAAATAGCAACAAATCACACCAAAAACGTCTTGCCCCTTATTGCGCCGAGTGTATGATAGGGCCCTTAGTCTTTTCAGGACTAATTTGTTTTTTTTTTTTGGAAACAACTTGTAAATGTTATTCATTTTGGTTTCAATTTAAATGTTTATTACTTATTTGCATATCAAACTGTTTGTACTTTTTGACTATATGTTTTTGTTTGCTTAAGCTTTAGACTGTGGGAAGTGGTTCAGATGAAGTGTGCTGCTTGTTTGTGTGTTTTGTTTAGCTGTATGTTTGTTTTGATGTGTTGTAAATGTACTCTGTTTTGATTTATGTACTTCTTAGGGACCCCTCGAAAATGAGATGGTTCATCTCAAGGGGCTATGCCATTTAATAAAATCAAAATTCAAATTTATAGACTACACTGTAATAAATGTAGTGTCAAAAAGTCAAGACAATAAATGATTGAAAGTTTTATGTTGCTTTAACTTACTTTAATAAGTTAATCAAGTTTCAGTTACACAAAGTTTAACTTAATATTGGAATGGAAGGCAGCAATATTTATTTTTACAGTATACCTTCTTCTGAGCCACTTCATTTAACATCTTCAGTTTTTCACAGAGATAACATTAGTCCTGTTTTGAATCTGCCGCTATGCTGATGCAAAGGCGTTCATAGCTCCGCCCTTTTTTTCCCGCTCTTTATCTCATTTGAATTTAAAGCGAGTCACCAAAACGGCACAATTAGGATGAAAGCATAAAAGGGTCAGTTTCAGAGAGTTATAAAAAATATTTGTTTCGTATTTTGAGTTGAAACTTCACATACACACTCTATGGACATCAGAGACTTATTTTACATCTTGTAAAAAGAAGCATAATAGGTCCTCTTTAAGCTGCTCTTGAGACTAATATCTCAGATCAGACTCGCTTAATCGCACTTTTGTCTGCAAATAGATAATTATTTTTCCATGCAGCGGTTTGTTGAGTGACGATTCTGCCAGAAGCTGAGGGTTTCTGTGTGGTACTAGTAAAACACACACACACACACCCCCCCACCCAATCTTTTTGTCTATTCCTCTGAGGGCGAGTCTCCTCATGCGGACGCTAATTAGCAGCGAATTAAACATGCTAGACAAAAGCAAGATATCTTCTGCTAACAATACAGAACAATCACATTTGATTTGGATGAAGAACAGGCCTGGCTAGAGTCCAGAAGCTTCTACGCTGCCAGTTATAGCAAAAGAGAAACATGTTTTTTTTTACAGACTAAACATGTTTGATTTAATGCAATGTCAGATGTCATGCAAGTGTCTTAAAACAATTGGAATTAAGCATTTGTATTGTTTCATGTTTTTGTTAGATCATGATTTTTGTATATTCCAGGTTAATATATGCAATATTGCCCAGCATAAATGAGTACATATTCACAAATCTCTCTTTTAAATTCATATTTTCTATAAGATGTTTACAATAAAATATTTGTACATATATTAGTCAGTACCAAAGACAAAACTGGAACTAATTTAACAAAATAACTTAAAATCATGGTACAAATTTTTTTTTTGTTTTGTTGCAATAACTTTTATTATTTAAATGTATTATCTTTCTATTCCTAAAGATGTTAGGTGACCACACTTTTATTTTAATTAATATAACTGTTAAAAAAACTGTTTTAATTAATAATAATAATTCCTTACATTTATATAGCGCTTTTCTATACACTCAAAGCGCTTTACACATTGGGGGGAATCTCCTCATCCACCACCACTGTGCAGCATCCACCTGAATGACGCAATGGCAGCCATATTGCGCCAGACCGCACACCACACACCAGCTCATTGGTGGAGAGGAGACAGAGTAATGAAGCCAATTATGATATGGGGATGGTTAGGAGGCCATGATGGACAGAGGCCAGTGGGCAAATTTGGCCAGGATTCCGGGGTTAAACCCCTACTCTTTTTCGAAGGACATCCTGGGATTTTTAATGACCACAGAGAGTCAGGACCTCGGTTTAACGTCTCATCCGAAAGACGGCGCTCACTGAGCAGTATAGAGTCCCCATCAATGTAATGTCTTGCCCCTTATTGCGCCGAGTCTATGATAGGGCCCTTAGTCTTTTCAGGACTAATTTGTTTTCTTTTTTTGGAAACAACTTGTAAATGTTATTAATTTTGGTTTCAATTTAAATGTTTATTACTTATTTGCATATCAAACTGTTTGTACTTTTTGTACTGGGGCGTTAGGACCCACACAGACCACAGGTTGAGCGCCCCCTGCTGGTCTCACTAACACCACTTCCGGCAGCAACCTAGCTTTCCCATGTGGTCTCCCATCCAGGTACTGACCGGGCGCAGCCCTGCTTAGCTTCAGTGGGCGACCACTTTTATCTAAATGGACCAAAATGTATTGTCTATTATTCCAGTAATTTTAAAGATGAATTCTCAGCTTCATTACTCCAGTCTTCAGAGTCACATGATCCTTCAGAAATCACTCTAATATTAATTATTATTGTTATTATTAATGGGAATAGTAATAAAAGCAATAATGACTGGAGTAAAAACTTCATTTGAAACTACATACAATAAGAAAGCAGTTATTTAACATTTTTGTAAATATATATAAAAATAAATAATTACATTTAATAAATGCCACCTTGATGGAAAAAAAAACTGAGCCCAAACTTTTGACCGGTAGTGTGTGTGTATGTATATGTATGTATATATATATATATATATATATATATATATATATATATGTCTGTAAACAACATACAGAATTACATCTTTAAAAAAGAGAGAATTATTTGGGTTTTTTTAAACCAAAAAGAACTTCATACTGTTTATTTCAGTAATATACACAATCCATTCATTCATTCATTCATTTTCTTTTTGGCTTAGTCCCTTTATTAATCAGGGGTCGCCACAGCGGAATGAACCGCCAACTTATCCAGCATATGTTTTACGCAGCAGATGCCCTTCCAGCCACAACCCATTACTGGGAAACACCCATAGACACTCATTCATACACTACGGACAATTTAGCTTACCCAATTCACCTATAGCGCATGTCTTTGGACTTGTGGGGGAAACCGGAGCACCCGGAGGAAACCCATGCCAACATGGGGAGAACACGCAAACTCCACACAAAAATGCCAACTGACCCAGCCGAGGCTCGAACCAGCGACCTCCTTGCTGTGAGGTGACAGCGCTACCCACTGCGCCAGCGCGTTGCCCCATACACAATTCAATATGCCATAATATATAATAATTATATGCAAGAACATACAAATATTTATAATGATTAAGTGTTCAACTTATGCTCAACAGGGCTGCATTTCTTTGATCAAAAATATAATAAAAAAGTAACTGTGAATCATTACAACAATTTTAAATGAGCTTTCTATTGTAATATATTTGAAAAAAGTCATGTAATTTTGTGATTTTCAGCATGTCTCATTATCCTTCAGAAATTAAAGCATATTTGTTGCTAACGAAACATTTCTCATCATCTTATCTTTTCTTTATTCTCTATTTCCACCTGGGGACACTCATCCCTAGGCACCTAGAGATTATGCAGCACCATTGATGTGATCCAAGACCTGTGAAGAAATGATGCCTAGGTATCCATAATCCTGGACCAGGACGTATCCTGAGCAGATTCTGTGGTGATCATGGAGGAGCGGAGAGCATGAGACTGATTCCTGAAAGAACCCAGTGACAGACGAGTCTCCGCATTGATCCTGTGGGCCAGCCTGAACACCCGCCGGTGACCTACTCACACCTGCAGTTCTCCACGATGGACGTCCAGTGTTCTCCAGCCTCTGGTGCCTAGACTGTAGCTCTGCACAAGAAGTTTGGCCAGAGGAGAAATGGTCGTGCCCAACTGAGCCTGGTTTTTCTCGAGTTTTTTTTCCTTCACTTCGTCAATTGGTGAAGTTTGTTCCTCGCCACTGTCGCCACTGGCTTGCTTGGTTTGGGACTTGTGGAGATGCGCATCGATGGACTTGCTCTTCAGTGTTTGGACTTTCAGCAGTGAAAATTAAACCACACTGAACTGAAATAAACTGAAGTTCAACTCTGAAAACTGGACTGACACAGTTTCAGTGTACTAGAACTTCTATGTTAAGCTGCTTTGACACAATCTACATTGTAAAAGTGCTATAGAAATAAAGATGAATTTAATTGAAACATAAATCATCATCATCATCATCATCAGTACTGAAACCCCATGTGTTGCTTTGTAGATGTATTATGGAAACCATGATACACTTGCACATGCATGTATACAATTGCATGCCTGCTTGTATAAAATGCATGAAACAGGTTGCTGACTTCACACACATTTACTCTCTGCCTTTAGATGGGCTTATCATGTTAAGTGTTGACTCGCAGCTCAGAGTGCAAATGTTTAAATGAGGCAACCTGAGCTGACGTGCAGTAAAGAACAAACCAAATGACTGATCTGGTGTTGTGAACGTGGAGACTGAGGATCTGTTGCTGCTGCTCATGTTTGACCTCCTGCATGAGAAAAAGAGAGAGAAAGAAAAAGAGAGAGAGGAGGATGATGGTGAGAGAGGAGAAGCTGCTTTTGCACATTTCTGCTGCCCCGTCATTTTCTCAGCAGGGTGTCCCGGGGGAAAATCAGGAGGGAGAGAGAGAGATTGGCAGTGAGATCAGCTGCAGTGTGTCTTCAGCAGATCTGTGCCACCCTTTATGCCAGCCGCATGTAATTAGAACAGGCTCACTTAACACACCATCTGATGGCATTAAATGGCTCAGTGTGTGTCTGAGTCTGAATCATTCACAGCTCCATTCAGAAACGTCTGTTTAATGGCAGAATTTGAATAGAGTCATTAAACAATGCTAAATTCCAACTGAAACAATGCAAAATTCCAAATTAATCAATGACAAATTTTAAAGGTGACCTATTATGCCCCTTTTTACAAGATGTAAAATAAGGCTCTGATGTGCTTAGAGTGTGTATGTGAAGTTTCAGCTCAAAATACCACACAGATAATGTTTTATAACTTTTTGAAACTGACCCTTTAGGCTTTAATCCTAATTGTGCCATTTTAGTGACTGTCGCTTTAAATTTAAATGAGATTGTGCTCCTTTGAAAAGAGGGCACAGCTACAAATGCCTATGTGTCAGCATAGTGGCAGATTCAAAAATAAGACTAACGTTATATGCTAATGAGGGAGAGATGGTCACTAATGTTTCCCCCTCTGATGACACGTACAAAGGGAGAATGCCAATCAAAGTGTTTCTGCAGACTGTTTTTATCAAGTGTGATTATAAAAAATAGAATTAATAAATTTTTACCATTATAAGCTGGTTATATTTACACACTGGTCCCACACAACTGTGTTTAAACCCCTTATAAAAGTGATTTTTGCATAATAGAAAAATAGTGAAAGTCTCGTTTTTAAAGTTGCTTTACAAGTCGACACATTGGCCACAAAAGAGAAAGTATTAATATGTAAAGATTACACAAAGCTTCTTTTAAAATGGCTCTTTTAAAATGCCTATTTAATTCCAAATAGTGCACAACCCTCAAAAACAAACAAGCGTTTCTCAATGTTGAAGAATGTTGCTTCTCTTTTTTAGATAAGAGGAGCAGGACAGTGTGAATGACTCCTGTTTAGTGTCTAAAGGGTTCATTGGGTTCAGTTCAATCCTTCACAAAGAGCACAATAAAAAACCCTCAAATTTCCACAAACATCCAACAGGATTAACAAGCTGCTCAACACTTTGTTATGGTTACATCTTTGTGACATCATGTCCTGTTTTTGGTTTATTTAGAGGTTTTTGATCTAGGTTGCATTCATATTTGACTGGGACTGCATCCGAGTTCATTCAGAAGTATTTCAAGTCATGTTTCAGCAGTTTTGGTTGTTTCTGATTGTGTGGTGTGCACCAGGGTTCAGCGTTCAGACTTTATCAAATAAACCGCACTAATACAACAATGACTTCCGAGTTCAGTTTAATCAAACTAAACCTGCCAAGTAAGAAAACCCATTACAGTTTTTCTCAATTGCTTTGGCTCAATTCTAGATTGAAATTTTTATTTTTAAAAACAAGAAGTTTAGATCTCTGAACAATTAGCTTTTTGTTCACTTCAGAGTGGCATTTCTTATTGATTTAAGCAAATTGCAAATGCACTCGACCAGCCTCTTCACCCTTCAACCTTGTGTATTACTCCACCCACATACAGCGAAAAGCAGAGGATACTCTACAGTTTGACAAATATTGCTGCTGTTGGACAACATAATGTACTTTTGAGGCTTTTTTAGTTGAGAATGTAGTTGTTTAGATTGCAACTATACAGTTTATTTATAAGAATACTGCCTATTTTATAGAATATAGAATACTACTAATTTCTGAGAGACAGCGCGTCGGTGGCCATTAGCCTGTCTTTGAGCAAAGACGGTTGACAATGTTCATCCACAAGATGGCGACAGAGACCGCATAATAAACCCTAAGAGAAAAGCAGCATAATTTCAAACTACAGCTGATCAAATCATCATTATTAAACAGGTAAATGACTTCCTAAGTCAATCTCTCTCTTTTGTATGTTGAAGTGCTGTATTTATACCATAGTAATATTGAGATCTCCTGATTGCAACAGAGAAATACTGGGAGATATCTCTGTAGACTGATGGCAGTTCATGCCTTTCAGTCTTATAATCTTAAAATGTCAGCAAAATCACCTGTTTTGTCATCCTTTTAGACATTACACTAGAGACTCATTCAAATACTAGCTCTAAAGTGACGTTGGTGAATCCGTAACTGCTTCTGCTTTTCTGACGTCAGCTGCAGATGTGAATGAATGGCGGAAGAAAGTAGTTCCTCTTACAAAAGGGTTTTTACACTCTCCGTGTTTTATTTTCTTTTTTATATACACGATTATGCCGTCGAACTGTTGTATAAACGCAGAGTAGTAGTGCGATGTGCCTGTATATCATCACTGGTGGGACACTAAGCATACATGCATACATATTCTAATTTAAATAGTAAATACATATGATATTTGGTCAAAATCCTCTCTCTCTCTATATATATATATATATATTTTTATACCGTGAACAGCCATTGTTTCTGTGGTTTTAAAAGAACAAAATCAAACCCATTTTCTGTAGCGATTGACATTATGGCGTGGTGTGTTTCTTTGCTGATTTGCGGATTGTTTGTGCCAGTTTTCTTCAGACAGCTTAATTTCCTCAATGGTTTGTGTCTGTTGTGTGTGAGTTTATCCAGGGTTCCTTTTATACCCATTTAAACACACAAACACACACACACACACACGCACACGCACACGCGCACACGCACACACAAGAACACACACACAGAATCTAAACTCCATTACCTGCAGGAATGTGACCTGGTCAGATCATGAAAGCTTCTAAGATCAACAGCCTGAGTGTTTAAGAACAGGAGAGCGACTCCATCTTTACCATGAATTTTCCAAATACTTCCACAGCGGCATCGTGCTGTATATTCCTCCTGATTGAATTCGGCATCACGAAGTGTAAAGGACAAGGACATCCGAATCTGAAATAAAAGAAGAACAAATACGCTTCATTGAGGTTTAACAGTTGTATTCTCTGTGTATACAGTAAAGACACTCTAAGGATGGTAAATAAACCATCATGCGTGTCTTTGTTTAGAGCACTTTTAAAAATCTGATTCGGCTGTAGAAGTTGAATGGACTCAACACATTGCACAACCCAAGCATGAACTGATAAAAATGTAAAAATACAAGTTGCTCTGGATAAAAGCATCTTCCAAACGCTTACATGTAAAATAAACAGGTATTTACTGTAATTCATTCCAGGATTGTGGGTACATTTCAAGCATTTTCCATTCATTTTCCTTAAACTAGAATTCATTCATTCATTCATTTTCCTTTGGCTTAGTCTCTTATTTATTAGGGGTCGCCACAGCGGAATGAACTGCCAACTATTCCAGCATACGTTTTACGCAGCGGATGCCCTTCCAGCTGCAACCCAGCACTGGGAAACACCCATACACTCATACACTACAGCCAATTTGGTTAATCCAATTCACCTATAGCGCATGTGCTTGGACTGTGGGGGAAACCGGAGCACCCGGAGGAAACCCACGCCAACACGGGGAGAACATACAAACTCCACACAGAAATACCAACTGGCCCAGCCGGGACTCGAACCAGCAACCTTCTTGCTGTGAGGCAAAAGATAAAGGCATAAATAAATAAATAAATGACAAAAATTTCATAAATCTGTCATAAACATGATTGTCATTATAATTGTGTCATGAATATTTTTCTGATCGCTTTTTTTTTACTCTGTCAGATCCTTTTTAAGAGCGTCATTGATATTTAATGACATTTAAATGACAAATTCAACTTGTACCACTGTAGCTGAGGTCAAGAAAAATATTATTCATTAATATTCATTAACCCAGTACTGGGAAACACCCATACACACTAGCATTCACACACATACACTACGGCCAATTTAGTTTATTCAGTTCCCCTATAGTGCATGTCTTTGGGCTGTGGGGGAAACCGGAGCACCCGGAGGAAACCCACGCCAACACGGGGAGAATATGCAAACTACACACAGAAACACTATCTGACCCAGCCGAGGCTCGAACCAGCAACATTCTAGCTGTGAGGCGACAGTGTTAATCTCTGAGCCACCCCGCTGCCCAAGAAAAATATTAATGACGCTATTATAAAATTCATGACATATTTATAATGACTTCATGACAATCATGTTTACATGATTTTACCAGACTACACATCCCATAATCCTCAACACTTCACACCTGATGTTCATGAACTTCAGGTGTGAGGTGCTGAGAATTATGGAAGGTGTAGTCTGGTTCAGTGACAGATGTGTAGAGTGCCCTCTAGTGTGTCTGGTGGGAACTCTACTTGGTGATGGTGACATATAATCTTCATAGTAGAAATAATTAAATACAATTAATCTTTGTTGAAGTTACAAATTGTATAATTTATAGTGTAGTTATGTAGTCACTGATATTATTTTTTTTTTTACATATTAGGGTTAACTTTATTCTGAATTGTGTTTTCTGGTTAATTACAAACTCAACTTAATGCGATGTGATTATTGAAGAGTCACACATTGTGATATTGATGCTGAAAATGCATATATTGTGCAGCCCTAATGGACCTGTTTCACATTTCCGGGTTTCTTAGCAGCAGAAGTCATCATAGTTGGGTAAACTTAGAGCGCAGTGAATGGGAGAGTACAACAAATCCGTTTTTTACAATCCTATTTGCTGAAATAATAAAAGAAAAACTCCACATTAGAGGTAATTCGTTTTTTTTTTTGTCATTTAATGCAAAGATGATATAATACATACGTAAATACATATAAATGCATTAAACGAGTCATAACAGTCTTGTGAAAAGGGTCCATTGGAAAGCAGATTTTTACTAGAAAAGCTATCAACAACTGAGCTATTCAACCCAGATTCATTTTGAAAACGTACCACTATATACATGTCTGGAGAGCGCCAAATACGTCCCAGGAGCTACGTTGTTTTGCAGTTTTTGTTTTCACGGATCCACCAGAGGCCACGGGATCTCAAATTTCTCTTGCAAGTGCCATTCGCGCCTGCTGTTCTTGCGTAAATCCACCAGAGGCCGCTGTCAACTGACTGACTGAATGACCGATCGACTGACCCACCCTCCTCCTCCTTCCCTTAACCCAACCAAAAGTGTTTTCAAAAGCACCAATTGACCAGCGCCCACCCACTTCTCTAAACCCAACCGACAATTTTAAAAAGCAATCCAGAAAAGGACATTTTTACCACGTTTTCAGATTTTACCACATTCTCACCCTGTTATTTACTTGTTTATTTTATTTTTTGGCTTCTGTTTATGTCTTACCCACTTTCTGGAACTGTTCTTCGCTGGACTCAAACCCCATTGCCGTGGTCAACTCCTCTCTGCGTCTCAAGTTTACTGACAAACATGGCGAGCTAACTGGACAAACTGGTAACAGCGGGAAAGCCGTCCATACGGAGGTAAGCGGTCAGCTGGTAAGCTCAAAAAGGAACGGCATCATACCGCCACGTAGCGTTCGTTTTAAAGACGAAATGCAGCCATACGTACTTCTGGCTACATAATTCTCCATCTCCATAATCTCCATAAATGTATATAGGGCTACGTTTTCAGAATGAGCCTATGTTGGAGCTATTGTCATGACACATTCTAGACTTAGATTAGCTAGTAGCTCTTCAACACAATTATGCACAGTCTTTTCCCCAAATAATAACACTCTGACAGCATATAATCTAACAACAGCCTGCTTTTATGTTATATATCACCCATCAGGTTTGAGTGTTTGTGGTCTCTGTGGCCCTACAACACTCTATAGCTAAAGAGAGAAAGAGAGAGAGACATGGAGAAATATAGAGAGAAAGAGAGTGACGGAGAGAGAGATGGAGAGGTGACGGAGGGACGGAGAGATGCGGGGGAGGCTGCAGCTGCCGGCTGGGATTAGATACCTGAATCCAATCTCGAGAAGCAGTGGGTTCCAGCCACGCTAAAGTGTTTTCAGGAGAATTTCTCATGTTCCCCCGCTAGCTGATTACTTCCAGATTTTAGTTCTGCTTCAGCAAAGATGAGCTGCATGGCACACTTTTTTTTTGTTAAGATGCGGTTTGACACATGCACGAGCCGTCCGGAGATATGCTGTATAATCACGGTTAAAGTAGGCAAAAGAACGGCAGAGCCACCAGCCAATCATTGCATGAAAATAGACGTGACATTAAATCATAAAACGGCAGATTTTACATGCCGGCTGAGTGCTTTGATGTGAAATTGTGTGCAAAAGGGATGCGTGTCATGTCTTTTTTTTATTGTTGTTGTTGTGTAGAACAAACTATGAGTGAGTCAGTTGCAGGTCACTCATGAAGATGGTAAACACTCAAAATATTGCTGTGTTTGTTTCACTGGTGTGAATTTGAGATGAGAAAATCTGTTTTTTTTTCTAAGCGGTGACAGACAGGCGGAGTGTTGGGGAAACCAGTCAGGACACAGCCATCATATTTGGTTTAAATGTTTTATTTCGTGACACTACAGTGCAAAACTAAAAAAAAAAAGATTAAAAAAAAAATTGAATGAATGGATGCAATGTTAAAATGATAGATGGATAGAACGAAAGACAGAAAAAAAACAATGAAAGAATGAGATGATGGATGGATGGGTGGATGAATTCTTTGTGAGACTTTTTTGTCAAATTAATTTTTGGTGAAACCAGAGGTGAAAAAAATGGATAATAGTAATGTTTATTATTATCTTTTTAACCCTTGTGGACTGTTCAAATTGACCACCCTTTCGTTATGTTCGTGGCTGTTTGTGCCCCATTGACTTCCATTATAATGACATTTTTTATTGCAAAGCCATGACACCAAATAATCATGCATTTTTGATTGTTGGTGTTTTTCATTGTTGGGAAGAGGTAAAACTTTTCATTTGTACTGTAGATAATCAGTTGGCAGCATTAACCCTTTAGACAGGCCTGTGCAAAAAAGTTTCTGGCTTTTATATAGAGTTCTATGGAGTAAAACAGCAGATTATAGTGTGCGTGCATAAATACACTTATTATGTTTACTATGTATGTTCTGAGAGCTGAGCTGCTTATTTTCTATTTTCTCAAACATATCAAGGTGTGCGCAAAGGTCTCTCTCGCACACGCCCACAAACACACACACACACCATAATTTATATAACCATAGAATTTTTATCCAGAAACTAAGCTTTTTTTGCACTGCAACTAATGGTCAACAGTAAAAAAAATTGTAAATTTACCTCTTCCCAACAGGGAAAACCAGCATTAATCAAGAATGCATGATTATTTGGTGTCATGTATTTGCAAAAAAAAAAAAAATAATAATAATAATTGTTACATTTTTAAATTTCCAAAGCATTTCCCCAAAATATACATTCCAAATAAGATTTGTCACCAAAAAACATTCCATTTGCTGAAACACAGAGAAAGTTGTGTCCAAATTAAGACTCAAAATCACCCCAGAGTGAATGAAAACATCCTCAACAGCACATAAGGGTTCAAAATCCGATATTTTTGTGCAGTTATGATAAAATGTATGAAGATTCTGCTTACAGCACTCTCATAAACTCAATAACGACAGACAAAAAAAAAAAAAAAAACACTGATCCACACTATTTACTGAGCACTTTATAGATGTAGAGTTTAAAAATAGTGTTGAGTTGTTTAAATCAAACGCATATTGAACACTTGCTCCGACTTGAACAGCGTTATTACGACTTGCCAACTGGTAAATGCAAACTTCCCAAGAGGACGCAGCGTTGGCTTTGACAAGCTAACATATTAACAAAAGCCTTTCCATCTTCAGCGCTTGCCCGTTTGATTTGCATTCCAAACAAGATTATATTAAACAGCAATTAAATATTCATCATACAAACATCAGATGCCCAAAACAGCAAAAAAAAGTGGCAGTACCAAAACAGAAGTGCCGTAAACTTCTGAGAAATCGGCTCAAACTGTCATGAGGGAGTTGAATCAAAGAGAATGAGCTGTGTCTATTTCTGATGCGACAGGACTAGTGAGCGCTCGTCTTTCTTTATTTAAAAAAAAATACTCTGTTCTTTCTACTCTTTGTTTAAAACTAATGTCAGTTCTGCTCTTTTTACTTCTACTCATTAACCTTGCTTGTTCTTCCGACTACACAGGCTTCTTACCGACTCTGCGTCTCTCCTGGGACCAGCCAGAATGGAGAGGTTGGTTAATCATATACCCTTAAGCTCTGTGAATTTATCTGCCAAGAGTTTTTTTATTATTATTATTCTTAGTTTCTTTCTTTCTATTGCTTGCTTTGTTTTCTTTTTGACATTTTTTATTATTATTTTATTACTGTTACTGTCTCTGACACACATCCTAATATCATCAAAGCTCAGAAACAAAAGAGAAGTTGTTTAAAGTGACCGAAGTACAGTATTCGGTTCATGCAAATAATGTACTACACATTATTTGTCTTAATAAATAATACACTTTTGAAGCTGTTTGGACAGAACTGTGTGTAGGTATAGTGTGTCCACTGTCATACTGGAGTAATACAAACACAATAAGTCTCTTTTTTGTTTATTTCCTGATGTTAAAGTAGGATCCAAATACAGTATTTTGATGTTCACCGCAACGTGATGTAGGAGTGCGGTTTTCCCCGCCCACCGAATTGATTGACAGGCACGTATTAACATGTCTCTGTACTAACGTGTATACACATGTCCACAGGATTTGCAAAGAAACTGAGGTTAAAAGATCTGTTCAACTCTCTGTGATCAGCTGCACACCAAGAATGAGTTTTACAAGTTTAAATGGATGGATGGATGGATGGATGGATGGATGGATGGATGG
>CAIGQV010000001.1:30110574-30138794 GCA_903798115.1 Danio jaintianensis | reverse complement strand
AACATGGTGGAGACGGCTTCAGAAGAAAATCTATTTGTATATATATATATATATATATATATATGCAAAAATGAAATCCCAGAATCACCCTAGTAAAGCTTTAACAACTACGACATTTGCCGTCTTCAGCAGTTCTCCAGACGCTCCAGACTTGAGCAAACACGCAAGCTCAAGTATCTCTTATCCCCGCAGCCAATCTGAACACAACATAAAACACAACTTATCTCCTTCACTCATTCCATCAAAACCACTCTATTTTCTCAGTCCGAACCAGTGTGGACGAAGGAAAATACGAAGAAGAAAAAAAAAAAGCCTTCATCCCACATACTGAGTTTGTTCTTTTTGGCCGTTATGGACAGAGATGACACACGACACAAGAAGTGATGAGAAAACTGTGGGGAGGCTTCCAGTAGATTGATTCTCCCATCGCCTCATTCTTTTCTAGTTAGTCTTTTATTGACTACAAAGGCTCGGGGAGAGAAAAACGGGCCTGGCCTGTTTAATCCGGAGGGCATTGCGGGAAGGTGATCACTTCTTAAGGCCTACAAGGAAATCAGCAGCATGGAGGAGCACTTAAGCTGCTTTAAAACACAGGACGGGGAGAGTTCAACGCCGCCACTCGCTGGGGAAAAGCACAGAGCAAAAAAAAACAAAACAATGAAGACGACTGAAGGAGAAAGAGACACAGAAGCGGATGATAAGCGGGTGTTCAGACGAAACACGTTTACTACACTTTTCACTTGTACCGCAGAGCAATATTGATACATTAAATGGAATATTTGAAAATGTGGAAAGAAAAAAATAAACAAGGATTTATTTTATGCATCAGAAATTAATTGGATTATGAAAATAATGATTAAAATGTAGGTAGATCACCTTTTAGTTTATTATTAGGAAATATGGTTTGCGTTCATATATTTAAATATTTATTTATTAGGGAAAAATTCAATAATAATAATAATAAAATAAATAAAACAAAAATAAAATAAATAAAATAAAAATAATAATAATAATAACAACAACAATAATAACTATTATGAAATATGGTTTGCGTGTATATATTTAAATATGTATTTATTAGGGGAAAATAAAATAATAATAATAATAAAAAATATATTATTTTTCTTTTGTTGTTGTTAATAATAATAATAATAATAATAATATTAATAATAATAATAATTATTATTATTATTAACAACATTAAAATAATCTAAAATATTACATACTTTGGATGTGAATGTGGGAAGTCATTATTATTATTATTATTATTATTATGTGCATATACATTAGATAAGTCAGTAACGAAGCCAAATCTGGAGCTTATCTAACAAAATAACTAACGATAACAGTCCAAAAATTAGTAGCTCAAATTTATATTTTAGAGAAAAATATTAATTCAAAAAATGAAAAAGAGCAAAAATCAAGAGAAACAAAAAATATATAAAATGTTGTTGAAATTTCGTAGGTTGTAATTTTTTTTTTTTTATATTTTGCTTGAATTTAATTGCATTATCTGTCTATTTCTAAATATGTTTGGTGACTAAAATATTATTTTAATAAATATATCTGTTTAATAAATCTGTTTTGTTCAAATGCACCAAAATATATTAACCATATTCACTGAGAAATGGATCAAAATATTCATTTTCAAAATGGGGTGTACTCAATTACGCTGAGCACTGTATTTATATCTTAAATGATTCTAATATTTTCAATATGAATGAAAGAAGCACATTATTAAAAAAACAAATTTTCTTGTAAGTTTACATGTATTTTATTTTGATACAATATGTAAGTCATTTATATTTTGCATATATGTATACATATATTAATATAAATATATTAATACATGTGATTATAATAGTCGAATTATAACATCACAGGAATAATTAATTGATATAATGGTTTTCTTTTACATTTAGCAAATTGCTAAATGTAACAAATTCAGCCGAGATGGTTTGTAGTTCAATTATTTTGATATTAATGGATTTGTTGTTATTGCTTTCTGCTTAACTATTGTTATGGTCATTATATTTCTTTCTCAACATATTTAAATTCTAAACATTTGAAAACATGATTCTATATTTACATCTAGTGAGAAACAAATATGAAAATCATTCATTCATTTTTTTGTTTTTTTGTTTATTTATTTATTTATTTTATTTTATTTATTTTATTTTATTTATTTTGTTTTAATTAATATCTATCTATCTATACTCACCGGCCACTTTATTAGGTACACCTTACTAGTACCGGGTTGGACCCCTTTTGCCTTCAGAACTGCATTAATCCTTCGTGGCATAGATTCAACAAGGTACTGGAAATATTCCTCAGAGATTTTGGTCCATATTGACATGAGAGCATCACACAGTTGCTGCAGATTTGTCAGCTGCACATCCATGATGCGAATCTCCCGTTCCACCACATCCCAAAGGTGCTCTATTGGATTGAGATCTGGTGACTGTGGAGGCCATTTGAGTACAGTGAACTCATTGTCATGTTCAAGAAGCCAGTCTGAGATGATTCGCGCTTTATGACAGGGTGTGTTATCCTGCTGGAAGTAGCCATCAGAAGATGGGTACACTGTGGTCGTAAAGGGATGAACATGATCAGCAACAATACTTAGGTAGGCTGTGTAAATTTGCGTTAAGGAGCAGTTGGACCTAATAAAGTGGCCAGTGAGTGTATCTATCTAATCAATCAATCAATCAATCAATCATCTATCTATCTATCTGCTGTCATGAATTTACCATGTTAGATATTTGATCTCAATCAGACAAAACAGTTCTGGTCTTGCTCCAGGTCTGTTTTCCAGCATAAAGATGTCATGAATAGGAAACAGAAAACAGAAAGTAGTTGATCAGACAAACAACCAGCCAACCATTCCAGCAGTGGACTGTGTTATTTATCTAATTGCAGGCTCAGTGGATTTCAGGGATTTAGATATCCAGATTAAATAGCAGCGCCTCAACTTTTCCCATTTTCCCTGTTCCGCCGGCCATGTCAGACAGACAGCGGCGCCGATTACCCAGCGTCCTCTGGGAGACACAAGAGGACACACCGTAAGCCCTCAGCACACAGCTTAAACTACTGCACTTCAAGGCAGATCAGTGTGTTTATTCAGGGATAAACCAAACGCAATGCCAGGTCTAATTCTTTCTTCTTTCTACATCTGATACAACAAGAAGATGAGTAGTGTTGATATATCATATGTGGTTGTTAGGTTACATTTAGGCATCAAGCCAGTAATCTCTAGCCCAAATATAGGCTGTGGCTGCTAATATTATGAGGAACTGCAAACAAATGAAATATATATATTTGTATAATTTTAAAGTATTAAAATACTTTTAAATTACCTACTTAAGACTTAATACAATTATTATTATCATTATTAATAATAATAATAAATATGATTTATAAACAAATAATGAATACTTAGAACTGTGTTATTAATGCTTATTTTTTTAAGTGTGGATGTATCCATCATTCAAATACAAAATTAAATAATATTTTTATTTAAAATAGTTTATTTAAATTAATAGTTTAAACGTAAAACTAGTAATGTATAATAATAATAATAATAATTATTATTATTATTATTATTATTATTATATTTCCATTATTATTATGCAATATCAATTATAAACAAATAGTGAATAATTAAAATTATATTTTAAATTTGAAGGTATTCATCATTCAAATACAAAAGTTGTATTTTTATTTTGAAAAAAAAAACTATTAATGAATATATTTATATAATAATGATAATAATACTACTAATAATAATATTTATAATAATAATAAAAAAAAATAAATAATAATAATAATAATAATTATTATTATTATTTACACAAATAATGAATACTTAAAACTGTTATTAATACTAATTTGTTTAGTGTAGATGTATCCATCATTCAAGTACAAAATTAAATTATATTTTTATTTAAAATAATTTTATTTAGCTTAATAGTTTAAACTTTAAACTATTCATGCAATAATAATAATAATAATAATAATAATGATAATAATTATAGTAACAATAGTAATAAAAAACATCAATAATAACAATAATAATAATAATAATAATAATAATAATAATAATAATAATAAATTGTTGTTGTTGTTATTAATATTAATAATATGCCATATAAATTATAAACAAATAATGAATACTTAAAAGTATATTTTAAATTTGAAGGTATCCATCATTCAATTACAAAAAATATATTTTATTTAGAAAAACTTTAAAATATTAATGTATTTAAATAACAACAACAACAACAATAATAATAATAATAATACATATTTTTTTATTATTATTATTATTATTATTATTATTATTATTATTATTTGTGAATATACTTTAGAAACAAATGCTGAATATTTAAAATTATATTTTAATGTGAATTGTATTGATTTATTATTTATTATTATTATTATTAGTAGTAGTAGAAGTAGTAGTAGTAGTAGTAGTAGTTGTAGTAGTATTTTTTTATATTTACAACTCATTTATATTGATTTAGCAAATATACTCAAATTATATACAAATATATTTTTATTTCTTTGTAAATATAAGCATTAGAAATAAGAAATAAGCATTCTAAGTAAATGCTTAAATGTAAGACATACATCAAAATAGTTTCTAAGCTGACCAAAACTATTTGTATACCCTGTAAATGTCCTTACTCTCTGCCAGCTGCTGACAAAAAGTTAATTCTGGACTCTGGTTAGATTTGCATGTCACGTTATCAACAAACACAAAGGTTAGCACAACACCGTCGCTTTACCCATTGTTTTGATATCAATTTCCGTTTACATCTTCGTCTTCCAGAAATGCGTGTTCACCGGCACACACACACACACACACACACACACACACACACACACACACACACTCAAGCCTTTACATTCACACTGTCAAATGCGTGAGCGCAATGCACAAAGCATCTGCCGCATTAACCTGTTCACCTTTACGCATGTGCAGCACTCCTCAAACACCAAGATCCATCTCACACAACAAATCTATCCCATAATGACGCTTTGCTCAACTTTCTAGCATCTATTAGAGTGGAAATGAGTGCTGTTTAGTGCTAAACTCTCCTAAATGTCCCCCTGCGATGCGTGCATCAACACACGGCTGAGCAATGATGATAAAACGCCCACAATGCATTTGAGGATGAAGCATGGAGTTAAAGCGTGTGATAGACATGACTGCAGTTGGAGTGGGAGAACAAAAAAGTAAACTCCGGATAGAGCCGAAAGGTCAGCGGCCGCCGTCATGTTTGGAAATGATGAGCGACACGTGAAAAAAAAAAAAAAAAAGCGTCGGTGGGGTTTTCGCAGTCTTCGAGCAAAAAGCCGGCTGTCCGAACACATTTCCAAGTCTGAGAGAGCCACTTTAAAATTAATGAAGGGGGAACTCTGACTTTTAGTCAATGTAAAATTTTCATTAATGTTATTATTCCATTGTCTGTGTGGTGCTGAATTCATATCACTTCACATCCGCGCTCGGAATTTTTATGCCCTGAATGTTGAAAATCGCCGGAGTCACGGAGGGCTGGAGGGAAAGAAAGAAAGAAAACTTCTTTACTGAACTTCTGTGCACTACAGGAAAAAAAAAACACTCATCTGTATTTATGTCTTGTTATATATAGTACAAATATTTTCTAAATCAGTAACAGAATAAAACTCATCCCTCTCCAAAGAATGGACATTCAATGTTAGCCTCAAACCATCCACAAGTAGCAGATTTTGTTTTCCTTCATTAAAAAAAGAAGGAATACAAATGAAAAATTGGTATCACTTTATTTTTAGTTTAAAGTTTAAAGCTGTATTAATCCCCTTGGGGCAATTCATTCTAACATGGTATGGTGCTTCACATATAAAAAGAATGACACACTTGACACAATAAATACCAACACATAACATCAAGTAGGGGAGAGCGGGGACGAAAGTAACATTTAAAAAAAAACCTTATTTTAAAGGAAATGTTTTTAGACAGAAATATATTTTTGCTGTGGTTACTAACTCACAAGAGTGGTCTATAAAAATCAGGTGTTATTTTGTATCAATGTAGAACAACTCCAAAATAACTTCACTTTAAACAAAAGTTGCACGTTGTTACTTTTGACCCCGTCAGCAGAAAGGAAAATTCCCTGCTCTGTTAAACATAATTCATTCATTCATTTTCCTTCGGCTTAGTCCCTTCATTCATCAGGGGTCGCCACAGTGGAATGAACCGCCAACTTATCCAGCATATGTTTTACACAGCGGATGCCCTTCCAGCTGCAACCCAGTACTGGGAAATATCCATACACACTCAATCACACACATACACACTACGGCCAATTTAGTTTCTCCAATTCACCTATAGGGCATGTGTTTGGACTGTGGGGGAAACCGGAGCACCCGGAGGAAACCCACACGAACACGGGGAGAACATGCAAACTCCATACAGAAATGCCAACTGACCCAGCCGGGACTCGAACCAGCGACCTTCTTGCTGTGAGGCAACAGCGCTAACCACTGAGCCACCATGTCACCCCCTGTTAAACATCATTTGGGAAATATTGGAAAAAGAAAAAGGGCTAATAATTTAGACTTCAACTGTATATAACATCTACACATCAATCACACATACATATTTCTACATGAGTAGAGCTTCCGTCGGATCCTGTTCATTAAATCTGACATCTGTGGGATTTTTCCCGCCTCACACACTTACTCCCATTTATTCCAGCACTAAATGAACAAGGAATCTTGGAACAAATCCCACAGAAAGACGGGAGGGAAACGCGGCTGTAGAGAATCGATTCTCTGTGGTGTTTAGGGTGGCAATGGCTGCGCTGAAGAGGCCTGAGCTCTTGGGGCGAAAACAGCTCTCTGTCAATAGCTCTGAAATGCTATCCTTGTCTCAAGTAGTGCTCCACTTCACAGAAGACTGCTCCATTCTGCTGAGCCTCTAATAACAACTCTCTTCACAGATGAGGAAAACAGCGCCTACAAGCCTAAAGAGTTTTCAGCTCAAGTGTGAGGAGCGCCGCTATCAACAAAACACCATCAATCCACTCCAGGATGAAGATTTTTTTTATTTGGAGGGGGAAATTTGTCAAGAGAAATCTTTGGACTTTACATGCGAGTTTAACACTTTAATTTAGGTCACAATTCATGGTATTTAAAAAAAAAAAACTCTACTACACTACTAGCTTAATAAACTACTAATTAGCTGTTTATTAATGGTTAGTACACTACTATAGTTAGGGTTGGGTACCGAAACCCGGTGCCATTTTGTAACCAGTATCCACCAGACCGAATCAGCATATGAATTTCGGTGCCTAATTTCGGTGCCACTGGTGATGCGACAAGGACATAAGAAGCATCAAGGGGTACATCAAAGGCACAGATAGGTACGCGTTGTGTCACACCATCTCTATACATTTAATGCTAAACAACTTTGAGGAATACGACACTGTCGGCGTTCATCCTTGTTGCTTGAGGAACGCACGCACGTAGGCGCATCCAGTGAGCGATTCCCTTCAGTATGGCAAGCCAAAGACACGCACGATATCGTTCATCAAATTTGCTTAAACTAAGTGCTCTAAAGTGTGGCTATATTTTACAAGCAAGGATTCTGACACAGCATCGTGAAGTAGATGCTTTACAAAAGTTGCGTATAAGGGGGGAAACACGTCAAACTTAATGATACATTTGAGGGCGCATGAAATCAACTTAAAGGCAGAGGAATGCACTGACTTTGACAGCTTGTGACAACATCTGGCACTTTCACTGAGTACATTTACATGAACACCAATACTCCGATTTTAATATGATTAAGACAATACTCTGATTAAGAGTCTACCATGTAAACGGCGATTTTTGATAACCTTAAAGGACCACAGACACCCGCGTCACGAAATGCGGAGATATTTTCTTTCCATTCGGTGTGCGGTATCAAATGTCTTGATACCTCAGGCTGTTGATGTTGCCATCCACTCTGCAGATCTCTCGCACGCCTCATACTGAATGTAACCCCAAACCATGATTTTTTTCTTGACCAAACTTGACTGATTTCTGTGAGAATCTTGGGTCCATGCGGGTTCCAATAGGTCCTCTGCAGTATTTGTGATGATTGGGATGCAGATCAACAGATGATTCAGCGGAAAAATCTACCTTCTGCCACTTTTACACATGATCAACTAGAAGTCAAGTTATTATTTGTTGCTCTTATAACTGGGAATATATATTATTATTATTTTTTTGTTTGTTTGTTTTTACCCCCATAAGGAGTTGAGCCCCTCTAAAAAGAAAATACTAAAATCGCCCCTGCTAACTATTAGAATAATAATTAAAAAAATTATTCATTGGATTTACAAAATGTTTTTTAAAGGTAAGTGGTATTCAGCCCATATAAATTGTTTGCAATCACTTACCTTTAAATATTTTAGTAAATCCAATGAATCTTTTTTTAGTGCATGTGAATTTATGATAACACTTTAGTTTAGGTCACAATTCACAGTATTAACAAACCATTAACTAACACTACTAATTTAATAAACTACTAATTAGCTTTTTGTTAATACGCTCAAAAATGATTTGTTTCTGCTTGTTCGAACTACTTATTTAAAATGAGCTGAAACAACGCAATTCTTAAGACTTTTTTGGGACAGCTCAACTGTTTTATGTTCAATCTATCTCAATTGTTAAGTTAACTTAATGGATTTGTGTTGGGACAACATGAATGAATTTTGTGGAACCCTGTATTTTTTTTTACAGTTGTTAGCACACTGAAAAACATGGTAACACTTTAGTTTAGGTCACAATTCACAGTATTAACAAATAATATATTTAATAGTAAATCTCCTCCAGAGTGCGCTCTCGTGCAGAAACTCCAATCACCCACGAAGAAGAAACCCAGGAAATCCCCATATTTGCATTTCAAACATAAGATAAGGGAAAGAAGAACACCAATATAGTCTCGGAAAACGTTTTACAGAAATCTCATTTTGCATGCTATCTTCATCAAATTTGAAATATAAACTCATGAGACACTTGGCTTTCAAGGCATAATTCTTCTAGGACATTACATTAATGTTTTCCTGTGTTTGTATATAGAAAAACAAATATTGAACACAATACAATTTTTGTTCTCACGACTTCATAATGTATAACTTTTTATATTTTTCAGCAACTTCCCAGATGGACCATAGTAAAGCACAAAGTGTCTTCTTTCCAATGATACCTAATTTGTGTTTGTAGCTTACTGGGGTCAAGAACTGTTACTATTTAAAGTTAGGTGGGTGTAAATCCCAAAAAGTGAGTGCTGGCTAACAGGTTAACTACTTTAATTGACTCAACGTGACTAATACAACAACAGTTCACTCACATTATTATGATTGGGTTAAACTGCAACAACATATTTACTTTCTTTAATGCACATTTCTGGTGTCACTGTGAATGGATACTAGGTGCAACAAAATTATCAGTGCAAAAAATTCCAACTAAATTTACATATAAAACATTGTTGTCACTTTAATAAAAATAAAATTAATTGACCTGTGCTTCTGAATCATTTTGCATCCAATTGACTCCATCCTAGTGTGTAACGGCCAAATGTTTTGCATGGCTAATTACACTATTTTAGGAGTTTCTCCACTGACACCAATGTACTGTAAAAAAGTAAATGGAAACCAAAAAACTTTAAACAGAAAAAAGTACACACAGAATTTACAAAATCAAAAGCAATTTCTAAACAAAAAATGTAATCCTATTAAATTGCGTTTACATGTGCAGCAATTCTTCCATTTTTATGGCTGGATTCAGTGATTGCATTCACATTTTCTGCATCGTGGATAGCACAAGCCCATATATCCTGATGATCCTGTCATATGGCTCATTGCCAGTGAGTAAAACTGGAATGATAACAATACCATCTACATTTCCCAATGGATAATCAAGACCCACACTACAGCCTATTTATTCTGAACACCCACTTTCAGTCGAAAATATGTTAAATAACACAAAAAGATTGATGTTTAATGTTGACTTAAATGGGAAAAAAAGACATAATAAAATTGTTTACAGACAAGATTGCTCCCCTGTTGCACAACAGCTGCATCAAATGCCAAAGCATGTGTAAGAAGCACACAGATGGTGTTGCCATGTAAACAAAAGCAAAAAGCTCCACAAATGCACCAAGCAATTACATACAAGCAGACAAGTGAGCAAACACACACATCAAACAAAAGCTATAAGCTTAAAATAGCAAAATACTATACTATATTCTTACTATTCCTTGAGTAAATGGCAAAATAGCATACTAAAGTAAAGCTGTTGTATGTAAGTTTTTGACTCTTCTAAAGCATAAAAAAACCATAATATGTTTGCAGATATTTAAGAAACATGCTAAGTGAACATTCTTGTTTATCTGAAAAACAATGCTGAAGTCAGATATTCTGCTTTGAAAATGTGAGTTACGCGCCGGAACGCTGTCTTTGTTTTGGTCATTTTAACCTGCCCGCTGCCAGTTTACCCAATTATATTACAGCATCCCGGATTGCCTTGGTGGAAAACAAATAAATTTCAGGTGTTGGTTAGGACAAAAACTCCTTTTAATATGGAAAATATGCCTTCTATCGTGTGCCGTTGCTTTTATTTAGAACACGGTTTAAATCACTCGCTCCTGTCCACAATCTGGCAACCTGCACTTGCGTTTGTTTTGATCCAGGAGTGCAATACCTAGTTTAACCACTGGGTGTCAAACTTACATACTGCACCTTTAATATTCCTGCATTAAGTTGTATGTGTATATGAGGGCTGCATGATATTGGACAAAATCTGACATTGTGATATTTAGTTTTTCTATGATAAATATTGCAATATAGAGAAGTCAAAATTATGAGCCCTCCTGTGATTTTTCTTTTCTTTTTCAAATATTTCCCAAATGATGTTTAACAGAGCAAGGATTTTTTCACAGTATTTCCTATAATATTTGTTCTTCTGGAGAAAGTCTTTTTTGTTTTATTTCGGCTAGAATAAAAGCAGTTTTAAATTTTTTAAACACCATTTTAAGGTCAATATTATTAGATCCCTTAAGCAATATCTTTTCTTCGATTGTCTACAGAACAAACCACTGTTATATAATGACTTGCCTAATTACCCTAACTTGCCTAATTAAGCCTTTAAATGTCACTTTAAGCTGAATACTAGTATCTTGAAAAATATCTAGTCAAATATTATGTACTGTCATCATGGCAAAGACAAAAGAAATTAGTTATTAAAACTATTATGTGTTGAAAAAAAATCTTCTTTCCATTAAACAGAAATTGGGGGAAAAAATATACAGGGGGGCTAATTATAACTGTATATTACACCAGATGAGCTGAAAACTGCTATATGAAAAGAATGTAATTTAGATTGATTGGGATGAGTCTGTAGGGAAGTGAATCATGCATAAAATGTGATAAACAAATTACAAGACCATACATAAATACAAAAGAGCAAAGATAAAAGTGGAATAAAAAAACAAACTGTGATTTATGGTTTTCAGGGCAGTCAAATTGTATTCAGGTACCGAATTTGAATAATCAAATGTAAAATATCACTGCAAAAGTCATTTCTGTATAAATATTTCAATAAAATGTTATTAAAGTTACAAATGGTAAAATTCCTTAGAACTCTGCCAGGCCTTAAAAACATGCGCAAGTGATACATTTTCACTCATGTTATGGTTAAACTCTGCAACAACTACACAATTCTCATGTGTTCTGAACTGTTTCTCTTAAATATTGTGCAGCGTATTATGTGAAATATGATAATTATTTGTGTACATCTGACACAAAAATTACAAATGAATCAAAAGTTGTTTTGATACACTACCTGACAAAAGTCTTGTCGTCGATCCCAGTTGTAAGAGCAACAAATAATAACTTGACTTCTAGTTGATCATTTGGAAAAGTGGCAGAAGGTAGATTTTTCCAATGAATCCTCTGTTGAACTGCATCCCAATCATCACAAATACTGCAGAGGACCTATTGGAACCCGCATGGACCCAAGATTCTCACAGAAATTAGTCAAGTTTGGTGAAGGAAAAATCATGGTTTGGGGTTACATTCAGTATGGGGGCATGCGAGAAATCTGCAGAGTGGATGACAACATCAACAGCCTGAGGTATCAAGACATGTGTGCTGCCCATTACATTACAAACCACAGGAGAGGGCAAATTCTTCAGCAGAATAGCGCTCCTTCTCATACCTCAGCCCCCACATCAAAGTTCCTAAAAGCAAAGAGAAACCAAAATTGGCCAGCCCAGTCACCAGACATGAACATTATTGAGCATGTCTGGGGTAAGACGAAGGAGGAGGCATTGAAGATGAATCCAATGAATCTTGATGAACTCTGGGAGTCCTGCAAGAACGCTTTCTTTGCCATTCCAGATGACTTTATTAATAAGTGATTTGAGTCATTGCAGAGATGTATGGATGCAGTCCTCCAAGCTCATGGGAGTCATACACAATATTCATTCTTTTTCCACTGCACCATGACTTTATATTCTATACTGTACATTATTTCTGTTAAGTGACAAGACTTTTGTCTAAGCAAAGTCTGACCTTACTGTCCTAATTAAATAATTTAAAATCAAGGCATGATCATATTTTATTTTGGTCAAATAAGCGTCTAGAGGCCTTTGCCTTTCATATAAGCCACTTCTGATACCAAATGATCAACTAGAAGTCAAGTTATTATTTGTTGTTCCGAAAACTTGGATAGGCGACAAGACTTTTGTCAGGTAGTGGACTTATAGCCTGTTCTAGACACTTCTTAGCAAAATGTAATTAGCAATCAACAAAATTTTTCATGTTGCAACAATGTAGATTATATATAGTTCAAAAGTAACTAGTTACTCGAGTAACTTACTTTTATTTGAGTACAAATTACCTGAAGTACTTGTGCTTTTACCCACCTCTGTGTTTTATGCTAAATTTTGTAAAGCTGTAAAGTCACATTATTAGCACAGTGGAACTGTCAAGTTGTTGTCAAGCTTTAAGCAATGAACATTTGTTTTTGCCATTATTTTCACTGACAAAATTAACACTATATTGATGACAACATGATGGAGGAGGTGTTTAAAAAAAAATAAAAATAAATAAATAAATCACTCATTCCTGAATGCTGTGTTTTGCATTTTTAGATGTGAATGGCCCATTAGCAGGGTCACGCTACTGCTTGCTACCAGTAAACCAGCAGCTTGCATTTATCTATTTTTTATATTTTCCTCCCTCAAGCGCAGAACACAAAAGAATGTCACCTTGCATTATCCCAAAATGCACATACAGTTGAAGTCAGAATTATTAGCCCTGCTGTACATTTTGTTCCCTAATTTCTGTTTAAAGGAGAGAAGATTTTTTCAACACATTTCTAAACATAATAGTTTTAATAACTCATTTCTAATAACTGATATTGAAAAATTATATTTTTCAAGATACTAGTATTCAGCTTAAAGTGACATTTAAAGGCTTACCTACTGTAGGTTAATTAGGTTAAGTTAGGGTAATTAGAAAAGTCATTGTATAACAGTGGTTTGTTCAGTAGACAATCGAAAAAAATATTGCTTATGAGGGATAATAATATTGACCTTAAAATGGTTTAAAAAAAAATCTAAACTGCTTTTATTCTAGCCGAAATAAAACAAAAAAGACTTTATCCAGAAGAGAAAGTATAATAAATACTGTGAAAAATTCCTTACTCTGTTAAACATCATTTGTGAAATATTTGAAAAAGAAAAAATTCACAGGAGGGCGAATAACTCTGACTTCAACTGTAAATAGTGTATACCTGAAATAAACCACATAAACATTTTAAAAACATGCTACTGATACTCCTCATTTTAATTTCAAAAACAACCTGCTTAGTAAAATGGAGGTAACAATTTGCACTCACTTTTTTTTGGGGGTAGATAATTAAACAGCAATAACATACCAAAAAAATTAGGTAAGATCTAACTAATATTTCTCATTATTAATTACTTATACAATTGAGTAACATTTACACTACTTTTAGCAGGCAGCACATTATCTATGGATGTCTGAATGAACAATCTCCTGCAACTCTAAAAATGGAGCTGATTTCTTTCCTTCTGCCACTTTGGAAACTCCGTGACCCGGCGAAATCACGGTTCTAGCAGCTATCCTGCTTCCTCTTTAATCTCAGGGATCAAAGTTGGGTCAATAAAAATCATCTTATCGTTTGCTCAGAAGGGGAAAAGAGCATTTGCTTTCGCACTAATTGGGAAGCATCATATTTGTTCGTAAGAGTAAGCTCATTTAAATCCTAATAAGCTTTTTAAGATTCTCGCTGGGGGATTTTGCAAGCGTATTATTGTGTGTACCGTGTGTTATTGATAACAAGGCCTTGTTGTCGGACGTTCAAGTTTGTTCATTCGGTCTTAATCAATGACCACTTCATCAGTCTAATTTGTAATCTGTAAGAAAAGGAAAGTCAGAAAATTAAGTAGGTATTAAAGTTAGTAGCATGCGTGTCGATGTCCTGCTGTTTGTCTGGACGACAGAATCCACAGGAATGAGCCTCAGAAATACAGCTGCTGTAAGATTATGTTCATTAATTCAAATCCCATTAGTCAATCCCATTGTAATCTGGAAACATGCTAAACCTGTGGGTTGAAGCGAGCTTGGGAACGGCAATATAAATGCAGACCACAAATGAAACGATGGGTTTAGTCACATGGTGAATTTTTATGAAAATGAACAGTAAAACACTATAAAACTGTTACAGAAAAATGCCTGTTAATTGGTCAGGTTCTATTATTATACACTGTAAACTGTCAATCGATTTGTGTTAGGACAACATGAAGGAATTAAGTTAACTTATTAGTTTTTGCCAATTTAAGTGGATTGAATGTAAAGCAATTAAGTTATCCCCCCCAAAAAAACTAGAGGATTGTGTTGTTTCAGCTCAATTTAAATAAATAGTTTGAACAAATAGCAAATGCCATTTTTTGACTACACTACCTGACAAAAGTGTTGTCGTCTATCCAAGTTTTAGGAACAACAAATAATAACTTGACTTCTAGTTGATCATTTGGTATCAGAAGTGGCTTATATTAAAGGCAAAGGCCTCTAGATTACGCTTATTTGACCAAAATAAAATATGATCATGCCTTGATTTTTAATTATTTAATTAGGACAGTAAGGTCTGACTTTGCTTAGACAAAAGTCTTGTCACTTAACAGAAATAATGTACAGTATAGAATATAAAGTCATGGTGCAGTGGAAAAAGAATGAATATTGTGTATGACTCCCATGAGCTTGGAGGACTGCATCCATACATCTCTGCAATGACTCAAATCACTTATTAATAAAGTCATCTGGAATGGCAAAGAAAGCGTTCTTGCAGGACTCCCAGAGTTCATCAAGATTCTTTGGATTCATCTTAAATGCCTCCTCCTTATCCCAGACATGCTCAATAATGTTCATGTCTGGTGACTGGGCTGGCCAATCCAGGAGCACCTTGACCTTCTTTGCTTTCAGGAACGTTGATGTGGAGGCTGAGGTATGAGAAGGAGTGCTATCCTGCTGAAAAATTTGCCCTCTCCTGTGGTTTGTAATGTAATGGGCAGCACAAATGTCTTGATACCTCAGGCTGTTGATGTTGTCATCCACTCTGCAGATCTCTCGCATGCCCCCATACTGAATGTAACCCCAAACCATGATTTTTCTTACACCAAACTTGACTGATTTCTGTGAGAATCTTGGGTCCATGCGGGTTCCAATAGGTCTTCTGCAGTATTTGTGATGATTGGGATGCAGTTCAACAGATGATTCAGCGGAAAAATCTACCTTCTGCCACTTTTACACATGATCAACTAGAAGTCAAGTTAATATTTGTTCCTTTTACAACTGGGATCGACAACAAGACTTTTGTCAGGTAGTGTACACTGTGAAAAAATGCCAGGTTCACACAATCAATTTGTGTTGGGACAACATGAAGGAATTAAGTTAACTTACTAGTTTGTACTAATTCAAGTAGATTGAACAATAAACAATTAAGCTGCCCCACAAAAAAACTAGAGAATTGTGTTGTGTCAGATCAATTTAAGTAAGTAGTTTGAACAAACAGCAAATGTCATTTTTTGACAGTTATAAACAAAACTAAAATATACTGTAGCTAATGGGACGTTTTACATAATTTTAAGGCAAATACTGTCAAGTGTACCGTTTATAAAAGTGAAAATAAGCAAAAGGTCATTATATAATTTGCAGTAAATAGATGTTTAGTTTATCATCAGTTATATTCAATAGACCTAATGTAACTACACAGAAAAAAAATGGTTCATTGGGTTTACTAAAAATGTTTAAGGTATGGTTGCAAACTATTTATATAGCTGAATATAAACAATCAAATTAAGTTGATCATTACTAAATATGTTTATTTGCAACAATTTTGCAAAAAAATTCAGTGTACACTGTAAACAATGACTAGTTGAAAAAAAATGCAGGGTTCCACACAATACATTCATGTTGTCCCAACTCAAATCAATTAAGTTAACTTAACAAATTTAAGTAAACTAAACATAAAACAATTAAGTTGTCCCAAATAGATCTTGAGAATTGTGTTGTTTCAGCTCTTTTTAAATAATTAGTTTGAACAAGAATAAAAAATATATATATTATTTGATTGTATAGCAAATGAATAATATGCATAATTATAAAAAAAATTTAAATAATAAAAATAATAAAAAGTTAAATCAACTTAACAGTTTCAAGTTACAATGGGTTTACACACTGTAAGTAAAGTCTACTTGTCGCTTTGAAGGCAACGGGTTTACTCCCTTTTTTTAACTCAAGTAAATAATCACTTTTGTTGCTGAATTTTTATTGCTTTATTTAAGGTCTGATCTGTGGTGCCATGTGTTCTTGTGTGTCACTGTGCATGCAGTTTTACAGTAAATGTTAGTACTTCTGATGAACTTGGACTCTACGTTTGGCTTGATCATCATTACTTATGATTTTTAGATTGTTGTCAGTACACTGAAAAAAATACTCTTAAGATTTACTTGATAAAATCTTCATAACAAAAACGTACTTATTCAATTTACTTAACGTTTAATCAAACACTACTTAAACTCTAACAAGTCTTTCTCTCAAATTTAAACAACTAAAATTGCTTTTATTTTCAAAATATTCTCTTCTTAATTCAATCATGCAAAGCGTGCTCGGAACTACACATCCATTACCCAGGTAGTTTAGTTACACCAACACAATTCTTTCAGGTACTCCCTACACAAAACAGTTAAGTTAAATTAAAGTGTACTAAACATAAAAAAAGACATTTTCCATTTGCACAAGCAGCAAAAATATATTTTTTAATGTAGATTTTATTTATTTTCTGCAATATTTTGCTTTAACAATTTATAATGAAAGTATATGATTTTTGTAAGCCTCCTGGCTATGCCGACCAAGTGAACTACTACTAGCTTTATTTGCAATGATTAGAAAATATATACATATTACAAGTAAATGCATATTAATATTCACTCTCTTTCCACTCATAAGTAAATGTGTAAATATTAAATATTTTACTTAGGAACATCTAGTTATCCTTGACATTTAATATTACAATTAAAAATGATGACAGTAAACTTATTAGATTTTACCACACCAAAAAGTAATTTTTTCTCAGTGTATATAGTTAAAATGTTCAAAGAAAAAAGACATATCAACAAGCTTCGAATGGTTTCATTTGCATTTGTTTTGCATCTCTATTCCTTTAAAAAAAGGTGGATTATACAAAACAACATGCACGTACACATACTACAGAGACATGGAGAAAGAGTGCACAGTGTTTCAATTCAAAGACATTTTTCCCCCAAAGTTACAACAATACAATGCTGATAGATACACTGGCAAAGTTGTACTTTAGATTAATAGTTTGTTCAAGTATTATAAATGTGCAATTTTTTATGTTCATTCTCATGTAATTTTTTCCACTTTGATCACTTGCATCACAACGGAAAAGGCCTGAAAACATACTTTCCTATAATATTGGGGAAAAAAAGCATTATACGGCTATGGAAGAAAAATTATGCTTTTTTGGACAAACTACTAGTTTAAATTGAGTTCAATTCACATGCACTCAAAAACTAGTAGACAGATTTCTATACATTCCCTCACAGTCACGCGGCTGAGTGACTGCTTACAGGGCCAAAGGTTATCAGTCCAGAGAAATTAAAACAGTCTGATATCAATGAGGCCACATTTAGATCTTGTCTGGCTCAATATTTGATGATTTAACAAAACTCTTCATCGGACGTCATGTTAAATGTGATTGCCATGAATACGATGGAGCACTCACCCTCTCCAAGAGTTTGAGAGCATATTTGAGTTAAACACAATGTGCACAATGTTCATCCATAACCAAAAAATGACCATTCAATCTTACTGGACTACTGAGCACTATAAAACAGGGCAGGAAAGTTATTTCTCTAGAAAGGAATGGGACTGAGGTTAAACCGTTGACCACTTTACTGTTTACAAAATGTTGATCAATGAGTTCTTATGATTTTTTTTTTTACTCTATGTAAGCAGTCAAGCAGGAAAGTGCAAGGTCTGACAAAAGACCAATGACCAATTTAAACTCTAAAACAAACACCAGCCCAATCGCTAAGCTCAATACAACACACCCAGAGTAAATACACTTAGTTGAAGTCAAAATTAGGGTGCTTTCACACCTGCCTTATTTAGTTCGGTGAATATAAAATATTTGTTGAGAGAGAGAGAGGGAAAAACATTACCTGATGGATCATTGGTAATATTTCCTGAAGATGACCATGTCGCAGTTATGCAGCAAAATTAATTCACGCCTCTTCCTGAAGTGCCTTCGCCGTTTGCAATGCATTAAAACATTGTTTTCCAGCTGCAGCCGCACTTCATTCTCGATATGTATAGTTTGTCCAAAGTGATGTATACAAACTATATACTATACTATGACCAGGGATTTCAATTCACTATAATCTTCTATGTGAAGCTGCTTTGACACAATCTACATAGTAAAAAAGCGCTATAGAAATAAAGATGAATTGAATTGAATTGAACAATCAGCCAGCGCAGTCGTCCCTCCATAGTAAAAAGCAACATTTTGTGTCTGCCGGTTTGTTTACTTGCGGGAGTTCCATTGGCATTTTCCCGCAATTTAATTCTGACCAATCAAAAAGCAGTTTAGGAAATACGTTCAATAACATCTGGCCAATGAGTGATTTTGTCACATGACTGCATTTTGGTTCTTTTTAACTGGTTTGGACCAAAGCAATCAGTGTGGTGGGAAAGGGACCTAAAGACGGCAGAAAAATGCTACAGTGTATCATTTGTTGCCCTTGGTCTGGACCAAATGAGCCGAACCACAGATGTGAAAGCACCCTTATTCGCCCCCCTGTGATTTATTTTTTTGTTGTTGTTTTTTTTTTTTTTTCGAATATTTTCCAAATGATGTTTAACAGAGCAAGGAAGCTGCTCAATGAACGCGAGGCACAGGATGATTCAGTTTAAAGTAATTCACAGATTGTATTATTCCAAAACTAAACTAAGTAAAATATTTAACTCCATCTCCCCACTCTGCGACAGATGCAAAATAAACGAGGGTTCCTTGTCACACATGTTTTGGTTTTGTCCTAAATTGTTTGTTTTCTGGACTGCCATATTTGATATTTTTGCAAAGGTTTTTCAAAAAGAGGTTAAGCCAGATCATTGTCCTGCAATTCTTGGATATTCTGAGACATTAAACACTCTTCCAAGTTTCCAACAACGACCTCTATTGATGGGCATGATTCTTGCAAAAAAAGCAATTCTATTAAACTGGAAATACTCTGACTCCCCATGTTTCAAAGCTTGGTTGGGTGAATTGTTTCACGTCATACAACTGGAGAGGATACGTTCCCTCCAATTTCAAACTGCATGGCAACCCTTTGTGGATTTCCTCAAAACTGAATAGTGTACTACTACTTTCACAGTAATGACTGAATTTACTCTGTTGTTAATTTATAATTTTGCTTTGATTATGTTAAATGTCCCTCACTTGTTGTTTTCTGTTGTTGTTTTTTTCTCTTTCTTTTTTTTTTAATTGTTTTTTATTGGTACATTATGTAAAACAATAAAACAATATATATATATAAAAAATAAAAACAGAGCAAGGGATTTTTCACAGAATTTCCTATAATATTTATTCTTCTGGAGAAAGTCTTATTTGTTTTATTTAGACTTATTCAGCAGTTTTTACTTTAAAAAAAAAAAAATTTAAGATCAATATTATTAGACCCCTTAAGCATTTTTTTTTTCAGATTGTCTACAGAACAAACCGTCTCCATACAATGATTTACCTAATTAACCTAATTAAGCCTTTAAATGTCACTTTAAGCTGAATACTAGTATCTTGAAAAATATCTAGTAAAATATTATGTACTGTCATCATGGCAAAGATAAAAGAAATCAGTATTAGAAATGAGTTATTAAAACTGTTATGTTTAGAAATGTGTTGAAAAAATCTTCTCTCTGTTAAACAGAAATTGAGGAAGACATATACAGGAGGGCTAATAATTCAGAAGAGCTAATAATTCTGACTTCAACTATATGTTTAAGTGCATAACTGATGTATTTCCTGCTTAAATGTGGTTAACTTTACAAATGACTAGATTTTAAATTTAACAACACCTCTAGGAAGCCACAAAACCAATGGTATCACTGCCATTTAAGGGGCTTAGTCTGATAGTTTGCCGAACAACCATAAGAAATTAGCTTGTTGGGAAAATTCTAAAAACATATTTGTTTTTGTTTTTCTCTGGTCCTCTTGTCAGAATTAATATAGTCATTCGTAAACATGCACATACTGAAGGAACACAAGCTGGGTTTCCGTCGTCCTGTGTTAACACATTTTGAAGTATTGAATGAGAATCGAGTAAAGGAAATGTACATTTTTTTATTAACATCCCTTAATTCGAATGATGGGAGATGGAAACACATTTGCTGAATAAACTCTGACGTATTGTAGCGAACATAATACCCACATGACCAATCAGCTGTCTCCATTATGTTTGCACTATTTAATGCTGGTTGGGTTGCTAGGTTACCAATACTACAGTCAGCCACTCTAACAACTTGATGGAAATGCACCTACTTCATATTTGGGATTTTGTTTTCTATTTTTTTGCAAACTCTGAAAAGATTTGCTTCACGTTAGGATGGAAACTCAGCTACAGTAGTTTTAAAATGGTTCATGAGCTTTATGCTGTATGCAATCAGTGTAAGAACAAAACAAAAAGGGTTGCTAAACTCTAAAATACTTACAGTCAGTAAGATTGGATGGACGGTAAGAATTCATGGATTGTATGGATGGATGGTATGGATGGATGGATGGAATGGAATGGAATGGATGGATTGGATGGATGGGCAGATGGAAAAACAACAATAAATGGATAAAAAGGATGGATGGACGGTAAGGATAGATGGATGGATGGATGAATGGATGGTAAGGATGGATGATCGATGGATGGTAAGAATGAACGGATAGATGTAAGGATGGATGGATGGATGCAAAGGATGGATGGATGGATGGATGGATGAATGGTAAGGATGGATGATCGATGGATGGTAAGGATGAACGGATAGATGTAAGGATGGATACAAAGGATGGATGGATGGAATGGATGAACGGATGGATGGAAAGGATGGATGGTAAGGATGGATGGATGGAAAAACAGAACAATGGACAGATAAAAAGGATGGTAAGGATGGATGGATGGTAGATGGAAGAATGGATAGGTGGGTGGGTGGGTGGGATGGATGGATGGAAAAACGGAACAATGAATGGATAAAAAGGATGGATGGTAAGGATGGATAGATGGTAAGAATTGATGGATGGTATGGATGGATGGATGGATGGTTGGATGGGTGGATGGATGGATAGAAAAACAGAACAATGAATGGATAAAAAAGATGGAAGGTAAGGATGGATGGATGGATGGATGGACAGTAAGGATAAATGGATAGATGGATGAATGGATGGATGCAAAGAATGGATGTCAGGATGAATGGTAAGGATGGATGGATTGTAAGGATGGATGTAAAGATGATTGGATGGATGGATGGATGATCATAATATAATGATTGACAGACAGACAGACAGACCAATCAATCAAATGACAGATAGATAGATAGATAGATAGATAGATAGATAGATAGATAGATAGATAGATAGATAGATAGATAGATAGATAGATAGATAGATGGACAAACAGATAGATAGATAATATAATGATAGATATAAAGACAGACAGACAGACAGATAATTGCTATTCAATAAATGCTATCCCAAATCTATGTCCTTGTCTGCTAAAACAAAGGAACAGAAGTTGAAAAAAAGAAAGAAGAAATCGCAGAGCATGAAGCCGTACATCACGTTCATACCTTCTCCATGCGATTCTTGTTTTATTATGTGCTGTGTTTGTGATGAATTTTCCCCATACACAATTCCAGTCCTCCAGGTCCTTTAAGAGACTCCAGCTAATGACACAGAGCACTGAGAGCTTCTTTCTGAAAAACCAATCTTGACGGCCAACAAAACAATAACAGCTTTTTTTTTTCGTATTCCCTGAAAAGACACAAAGCTTTATTGATAGGAAATATTGCACGCTTCCATAAGCCATCAACGTGGTCTTTGGTCTTAATAGAGAAGCTTTTCAAAGCTAATCTTTCAGAATTACACAATCCATCTATTAGAAGGAAGAAAAAAAATAAAGCCACAGAGGTTCAGATTCTTGCAGCAGATGAATGCATTAGTGTGCGCAGGGCAAGCGTCTATTGTGACGGCCGTTCACACTATTGTGAGCCGTAGTCACTCTCGGAGAAGCCTAAAAGGTGTGGGCAATGTAGGGTCAGGGCCGTTCTAACTGTGTCCATATCCGAGACCAAATCAACACATCTCCTATCTTTTCTCTCCGACTTTTCTCCTTCCGCCACAGAGCGCACAAGCAACCCTGGACTTTTCCCGCGGATCTATCAATAGGCCGATATGTACCAAGGTCAGAGTGTAATCTTTCTGAATGGAGCCGACATCAGAATAATGTCCAGGGAATGTTTACAAAGACAAAAATCTGCCCGTCTGCTGTGAGGCCTGAGATCTTTAATGGAAATAAGTGTTAACACGGACACACCTGCACCAACACTTTTTTTGTATTTTCCCTCTGAGGAGCATCTGGAGGGACCGAATGAACTCTGATTCAATTAACTCGTCCTGTAACAAGGGCCACAGCGAGAGAAGTCCACGCCGAGGACGATGCGCTTGGCTCTAGCCTTCCTCCATTGAAAGCAGAAGCTCTGGGTAAACAAATATAAGAGTGAATGCGCTCTGAACGGGCAAGAGCAAAGGTAACATACTGCAGCGCTGGGAAAAAATGGGCGATGAGAAATAAAAACGCAATTAAATCTCAAGTGTGTGTGTTTTTTTTTTTTTAAGTTTTCTTTTTACCAGCTTAATATACACTGTTAACAATTCCGTGTAGAATCTACAGTAACTTACTGGCTGCAGTTCGCCAGTAACTTACTGTAAATCATTTACAGCAAAAATACTGTATTTACATTCATAGCAGCATTTATCTTGCGGTATCATATGTCTTTACTATAAATTACACAGTGATTTTCACAATGCAACTTTAAAATACAGTACCATACTGCATAACTGTCTTACAGTAAAATTCAGCTCTTATTACAGTTTAGCTCGCCAGTAACTTACTGTAAATCAATTACAGCAAATATATTGTATTTACAGTACCATTTACCTTGCTGCATATGTAGTTACAGTATTGTATGTTTACTGTAAAATATACAGTAATTTTCACAATGCAACTTTAAAATACAGTAACATTACTGCATAACTGTCCTACAGCAAAATTCAGTTCTTATTACAGTACAGCTCGCCAGTAACTTGAAGTCAATTACAGCAAAAATACTGTATTTACATTCACAGCAGCATTTATCTAGCGGTGTATGTATTTACAGTATTGTATGTGTTTACGATAAAATATACAGTAATTTTCACAATGCAACTTTAAAATACAGTAACATACTGCATAACTGTCCTACAGTAAAATTCAGTTCTTATTACAGTTCAGTTCGCCAGTGACTTACTGTAAATCAATTACAGCTAAAATATTGCATTTACAGTACCATTTACCTTGCCGTGTATGTATTTACAGTATTGTATGTGTTCACTGTAAAATATACAGTAATTTTTACAATGCAACTTTAAAATACAGTAACATTACTGCATAACTGTCCTACAGCAAAATTCAGTTATTACAGTTCAGTTCATCAGTACCTCATTGTAAATCAATTACAGCAAAAAAAAACTATTTAAATTCAGAGCAGCATTTATCTAGCTGTGTATGTATTTACAGTATTGTATGTTTACTGTAAAATATATATATTACTTTTCACAATGCAACTTTAAAATACAGTAACATAGCATAACTGTCCTACAGCAAAATTCAGTTCTTATTACAGTACAGCTCGCCAGTAACTTGAAGTCAATTACAGCAAAAATACTGTATTTACATTCACAGCAGCATTTATCTTGCAGTATCATATGTCTTTACTATAAATTATACAGTAATTTTCACAATGCAACTTTAAAATACAGTAACATTATTGTATAACTGTCCTACAGTAAAATGCAGTTCTTACAACAGTTCAGTTCGCCAGTACCTTACTTTAAATCAATTACAGCAAAAAAACAGTATTTACATTTACAGCACCATTTATCTAGCGGTGTATTATTTAGCGGTATTTACAGTATTGTGTGTGTTTACGGTAAAATATACAGTAATTTTCACAATGCAACAGTTCAGTTCACCAGTAACTTACTGTAAATAAATTACAGCAAAAATATTGCATTTACAGTACCATTTACCTTGCTGTATATGTATTTACAGTATTGTATGTGTTTACTGTAAAATATACAGTAATTTTCACAATGCAACTTTAAAATACAGTAAAATTACTGCATAACTATCCTACAGTAAAATTCAGTTCTTATTACAGTACAGCTCGCCAGTACCTTACTGTAAATCAATTACAGCAAAAATACTGTATTTACATTTACAGCACCATTTACCTTGCTGTGTATGTATGAATGTCCTGTTTTGGTTGTAAATGCTTTTAATACTACCTTGTTTTTTTATTTTTGTTTTTACATTGAATATGCTCCTTTGGGTGGAAATGCAAGAAAAGTTAATACTATCGTGTTTTTTTGCGTTGAATGTCCTGTTTTAGTTGAAAATGCATGAAAAGTTTAATACTACCTTGTTTTAAATAAAATAATCTTATGTCAAAATGAAAAACAAGATTATTTTTCTGACCCCATACACAATGTAACAACAGAAGAGTCAAGTTTTAAATAAGAAAATTACCAAAACTCATTGGTCATTTTTAAGTGAGATGCTAACGGTTGTCCATTGAAAGCAGAATCTCTGGGTAAACAAATATAAGAGTGAATGCACTCTGAACGTGCAAGAGCAAAGGTAACTTACTGCAGCGCTGGAAATAAATGGGCGATGAGAATAAAAACGTAATTAACCCTGTAAACCCAAATATGGAAAAAAATGAGCAAATGTTTGACCTCTCAGATATTGTTTTAAGAGGCCTCTGATGTAGAAACTAAAGATTTTTCACATTTTTTACATTTTAGTAAGTTTTCAGGGAAAGTGAAAGGGGAAATCTGAAGTGGGATTTTTTCGAAGTCTGTTTACCAGCTCAATATGTAACTATTACTGTAGTACTAAGTTGTTTTTAAAACACTGACTCTGCGAGAAAGGGGCGGGGCTTTCTGGTAACTGGCCAATGGTAGAGCAGGAAACTTGTTTGAAAATCAGCTACACTGCAAAAAATATCCATAAATTAGCAGTGCCCTGTTTATTTATGCTTTTGATTTGCATTATAGGTCCTTGATCTTTCTTCCAACATATTTTTACCTTGAAAAGTTAAAAAATTGACTTTTGTTAACATTTTTAATAGTTTAAAGTGATATGTTGTCTGGGTTGGTGTTGTATATTACACTACAGAAACCTTGTAATAACCTGCCAGTACATTTTCTGTTATTGTACAGACTTATTTCTCTCTATATTATTTCTCATACATTATATTATTTCAAACTACTAAAATGTCAATAAAAGTCACACAACTTAATTGTTTTATGTTCAATCCACCTAAACCTTTCTTGCATATACAACCAAAACAGGATATTCAATGTAAAAAAACTAAGTAGGATTAAACTTTTTTGCATTTTCAACCAAAATAGGCAATTCAATGCAAAAAAACCCCCCAAAAAACAAGGTAGTATTAACTTTTCTTGCATTTTCAATTGAAGGAGCATATTCAATGAAAAAAACAAGTTAGTATTAAACATTTCTTGCATTTAAGGCAAGGCAAGTTTATTTATATAGCACATTTCATACATAGTGGCAATTCAAAGTGCTATGCTTTACATAAACAGGAATAAAAGAGACAATTATAAGAAAATAAAAACAAATAATAAAAGTGATTAAAAACAGATAAAATTATTAAAATGTGTTTAAACAGGTTATAAAAGAATGAAAAAGAAAGGAAAGACATAATATACAACCAAAAGAGCTTCATTCATTCATTCATTTTCCTTCGGCTTAGTCTTTATTTCTGAGGTCGCCACAGCGGAATGAACTGCCAACTACTACAGCATATGTTTTACACAGCGGTTGCCCTTCCAGCTGCAACCCAGTACTGGGAAACACCCATACACTCTCTCACACACACACACTCATACACTAGGGCCAATTTAGTTTATTCAGATCACCTATAGCACATTTGTTTGGACTGTTAGGGAAACCGGAGCACCCGGAGGAAACCCACGCCAACACGGGGAGAACATGCAAACTCCACACAGAAATGTCAACTGACCCAGCCGGGACTCAAACAGCGACCTTCTTGCTGTAAGGCGAGGTGCATTTTCAACCAAAATAAGATATTCAATGCAAAAAAAGCAAAGTAGTATTAAACGTTTCTTGCATTTACAACCAAAAAAGGACACCCATTGCAAAGACAACAAGGTTGTATTAAACTTTCCTTTCTGTGTGCGAACAGACAAATTACTCTGGGTCTGGAAACTTGTCTTGTCTGCTTAGGACACAGCGTAGGAATGAAACACTGCCACTGACGATAGTCCCCTATTGTGGTCTGACAAACCAGAGCACCGGACCATAAATCAACTGGTGAAGGACACGAACACGAGACACCGAGAGAAAGGGACGCCAAAGACACCGCTTGTAGCTCTCAGTAACATCGACACCGCGTTTTTACACGTGTAGATCAGCTGTCATCGCGCACTTTTCTGCCTCTGGATCTGCAGAGACCTTCAAAAGGAATAAATAAAACAAAGCATTTAATGGCGAGGAGGATTTTTTGGGGAGCCTGTGTTCGGCGGAGGCAGTGTTTTCGGGGCTTTTTTTAATTTTTTATCTGCGCCGAGCTGAACGACACTGTGTCACATTCTGTCTGGAAGCTTTCATGTTTCACTTCACTGCACACTTCACAATCCCTCTCCTTCCCGAGACTGCCACCGAATACATTAGTCTTGTTGTTCTGCCAGTTGTCATGTTTTGAAGACATTCAAGTAAAATGCAGAATAATAACAATAGCTGTGATAAAAGCTAATGCAAGTGCAAAAAGAGGAGATGCCTCGGATATATATATGTGTGTGGAAAGCAAAATGATAGCTTATATCATATAATAACCTGTATGTGATATTAAGAATGTCAGAATTGAACCCATGATGTTTTATTATTTGGCCCTATTATGTGTAGGGGGTAGTAATTGTTAAACATAGTTCAAAACAGCACCAAACAATAAAGCAGTGTCTAGTAAATACTGGTTATGGAAAAACTGGTTCTTGTTGGTGGCTAACAATGTTGCTGTGCTAACATTGTTGTTAAATGATGATCATGTATGATGTATTATTTACAAATAAAAAATACAAAAATGTATAAATTAACAATGTTTTACAAATATAATTTGTTTTTCAATTATAAAGGTATTTTACTGTATTTTGACAGTTGTTATGTTAAAAGTGGTAGATTTTATGGATATCTAAATAACTATAGTATATGTATTTTATTATTATTAGTAGTAGTAGTA
>CAIGQV010000001.1:30075376-30097368 GCA_903798115.1 Danio jaintianensis | reverse complement strand
GGACAATTTAATTGTTTTATGTTCAATCCACTTAAATTTGTAAAAACTATTTGGTTAACTTTATCGACATGCAGGAATTATGTGAAACCCAGCATTTTTACAATGTGCGCAATTCAGGCAGATGTTCATTCATTCATTCATTCATTCATTCATTTTCCTTCGGCTTAGTCCCTTTATTCACCAACGGTCACCACAGCAGAATGAACCACTAACTTATCCAGCATATGTTTTACACAGCGGATGCCATTCCAGCTGCAACCCAGTACTGGGAAACATCCATACACACTCATTCACACACACTCATACACTACGGCCAATTTAGTTTATTCCATTCACCTATAGCGCATGTGTTTGGACTGTGGGGGAAACCGGAGCACCAGGAGGAAACCCACGCCAAGATGGGGAGAACATGCAAACTCCACACAGAAATGCCAACTGACTCAGCCGTGACTCAAACCAGTGACCTTCTTGCTGTGAGGCCACTGTGTCGCCCTTAGGCAGATGCTTTTTTTAATTATTTTTTTAAAGGTTTAGAATAAAGCCTACAGTATATACAGTATCTTAAGGAATATCACTGCATCGCCTTCACACAAACACTGTAATCCTTCAGTAAATATGTTCACATTGCGTGCCGCTCTTTCATGCGTCTTCATTTTCCAGCGCTGATGTGCCACATTACAGATCACTTTAATAATAGTCTGTGAACTGACGATCAAACACTAATGCGAGATAGGACACGTCATTTTAGACAGATTTTCCAAGCTGTGTCAGAGGATTAAATCTAAAGGCATGTCAGGAAGTGGCATGTTTGTATTTTTATGTTGTCAAGATGTTTGTTTTTTTTCCGCACAGTATGCTGCTGTCACGCATCTTTCGCCTTGTTTTATTTATTTCTTTATTTTTGTTCTTAAGATACTCTCAATCTTTTTGTGCTTTCTGTACAAGAGATGTTTTTTCTCTCTCTCTCTTTGCACCTTCCTGATCCAGCTGTGTCATGTCTTTTTTTTCCATCCTGCCTTTGATCGTCTGTAACAGCCATCCATCTCCTCTGTGCTTCAATCTGCTGTAGAGTTTCACTATAAACTCTTTTTTTTTTTTTTAAGTCCAAACATCTTCACGAACTGTCTGAAATCTTTCCAGGAGTAAGGGAGACAAGCTTTTGACACTTCTAGGAGGATACAAACAAAACAAAGTCCTAAATATTTTTTGATTTTACATTAAAACAATGTTTTGCATATTTTTCCACATTTTAAACGGTCATGAAACCCCCCTCTTTCAGTTCAAGTCTACCTATTTCTTTTTTTTTAAATGCTCCATGATGGGCGTGGAGTGCTGAGAGCAGAGGGAGGAGTTGGCGTGGCCGGCAGAGCAGGAGAAAACAGGGGGGAGAACAATTGTTGGCTCACCATGATTTTATAGTTCACAAAGTTAAAATGCCTAGAAATAAACAGTAAATACTTTAATTCTCTGTTAAGTATACGATTGGCTGTTCGTAATTTCATATATATAACCACAATTTGTTCTATCATTATAAAGATAACCATGTTTATATAAACACTATAAATGAGGAGGACTTCTCTCCTCCTGAATGACCGGGGTCTAAAAGCAGACACAGTGGAGCAGTGCAGCAGGTCTCTTTCCCTATCCATTCCAACCATTAGCCCTGCCGGTAATCTGGAGATTTTAAACATGGGTGAACACAGCAGCACAGATAGGCGATGTGTCTGAATGGTAACAAACTCAACTGATACAAGACAAAATCCGCCATTGTCCAATTCTCGTAAAGTTCTCCTGACAAAAATGCTTGCTGCACACAAACAGCTTGGCTGTATCAGTAGCCCTGACAGCATCGCAGGGAAAGCCATGAAACGAACCCAGCGAATCATGGAAACAAATACAAACGACCCTTCATAAACGGCTAAATACTGCGTGCGGTGCGCGGTCTCACAGCTTGGCAGGTCTGGAAAGCATGTGCAGTCATGAATAATTAAGAAGCAGCGTCTTCTCATAGGATAAGAAAACTCAGCTCTGAATAATAATGAGAAACCGACACGTCATCACTGGACAGGCAGACAGCGATACGTCACCGATTTTGATCCCGCCCCAATAATGATTTTAAACCCGGAAGATGAAATTAGCTGACAAAAGCTCAAAATTATCCATTTTTCCCCACAATTAAAGCTAACAGGAGCTAACATTGTCTTAAATGATGCTCAACACACACAAATCTGTTAAAATCTCAAAAAAAGCACTCCAGGGTTTCTTGAACCTTTAAAGCCTAGTTCACACTACAGGATTTTAAGCCCGATTGGAAAGTTGATGAGCTCGCCGACAGATCGGGCTGTGATCGGGGAAAAATCTGCGGGTGCTCGGCAGTCTTTATGTGTGAACTACTGAACAACGCATCAAAGAGGTTCGCTGACACGTCGCCGACACCTCGCAGACGAAAATCCAATATCCAACATGCTGAATATTCCAGAGCAGTCGGCCGACTCGACCCCACGTGCGGTCAGATGTAGTGACGAGCTGCAGCCAATGAGAGAGCGTATCAGCATGAGCTGAATGGCCGTTGTGCTCAGGAGCTCAACAGAAACGTCTGTGATCGGCCAGAATGGGCATCGATGCACTAGCTTCATTCTGCGTTAACACTGACACGAGAGTAGGCTATATTAACTGTGAAACTTGAATTCTATAACTATTAGTATTACCATAGCATTCATTCTGACTATTCTCATAAGATGTCATATTGTTAAGTCATATTTATATTCAAAGCTTCATTCATTCATTCATTTTCTTTTCGGCTTAGTCCCTTTATTAATCTGGGGTCGCCACAGCGGGATGAACCGCCAACTTATCCAGCATATGTTTTACGCAGCGGATGCCCTTCCAGCTGCAACCCATCACTGGGAAACATTCATACACACTCATTCACTACGGACAATTTTAGCTTACCCAATTCACCTGTACCGCATGTCTTTGGACTTGTGGGGGAAACCGGAGCACCCGGAGGAAACCCACGCGAACACGGGGAGAACATGCAAACTCCACACAGAAACGCCAACTGACCCAGCCGAGGCTCGAACCAGCGACCTTCTTGCTGTGAGGCGAACGTGCTACCCACTGCGCCACCGCGTCGCCTATTCAAAGCTTCTATTGAGATATTAAAATTAAGCTTTGAATGTCTGTCATCATATTTTATGACACCATTACCCTAACAATATTATCTTTTTGGTAATGCAACCTATAAATATGTAGTTAAGATACTAGAACACCCATAAAGGTCTGGGCCTCGCTTTCATTTTCACTTTCAAACAGGAGCTATTTCGCGGCACAGAATATGCTGTTTTGAAAGATATATCTGAAGTAAATTTATGTTTTTGCTATCAGAAAGTTATGTTTATGTTAGCAGGAAGTTGCTAGGCAAAAAAGGCACGCATATTTAAAGTCACGGCGAAAAGACACAGACAGGCATGCAGTCATTTTGACCTATATGGTAATTAAAGGTAGAAATACTCTTTTCTCAGAAAAAGTTATTTTCTGTTTTGTAATAAATAAAAAAAAGACAACGTTAGAAAGAAATACACAGATATTTAGGAAACGTCAGGGTATTATAGATATGTCAGTTTTATTTCAAAGAGTTATTAAATTACAAAAATTGAAAACTCTCTGACTGCCTCTGTAGTTCTAGTGTTAAAGCCACATCTTGAACCTTGCAGATGAGCGATTGATCTGTTTTGAACGCTTCCTTGAAAGCTTGAAACGCTGTCAGTGATGTCATCAGCACACAAGCAGCCAATAGTGTTCAGCTTTTTCTGCCGGCTCCTCCCTCAACATTTCATTGGCTGTGGTTTGGTAGCTTGACTGAGCTGTTGGGGAACGAGTTGTTGTCAGATCATGTAGTGTGTGACCTCCGTCTTGTGGATCATTTACGTAGTGTCGCGTAGTGTGAACACCACAACGATTTAAAGACACAAAATCAAGTCATGTAGTGTGAACGGCACAGCGGTCTGCCGATGTTTAAAGTTATGTAGTGTGAACTAGGCTTAAAGAGCAACAGCAAGGTTTTGGAAATAAAACAGCCTCTTTTTTTCCATAGGGAATACTGTATATTTTTAACATTACCTATAAAACTGTCAAAATCACACCCGTTTTGGTTTGATTTGTTTTGGTTGAAATCATCTGTTTGCTGTAATTGTATTTAAAACATATTTAATCAATGAAACTACATTACCCATGATTCTGTGCACAACATTGCACCAATCAGAGTGTCACAGCAAGAAAAATGCACTTAAAAGAACTATGGCTCCGCCCACTTCAATTAAGAAACACTCTCTTCCCAGGGTGCAAATTACAGAGGGGGGTTGGGGGTATTGACTCCCCTAATTAACAATTGACCCCCCCCCCCCCATCCCCCACCAAGCCCCCCCCAACTGGCCAATGCACAGCACCGATAGACACCGTAAGTGTTCAAAAGACACTTCTCTAGTAAAATAGGTGTTTGTATCTAGATATAGCCTAAAAGTAGTTAAATTAGATGTATAAATTGTCCTAAAGTAACGTCTGAAATAGCTAATCAGAGGTTACTGGAGGTCAGAATAGTCTCAAACACTGAAAACTTAAATATGTTTTATTAATAAATTTGATGTAATTTAAATAGATGCATAAATGTGACTCACTGAAGCATGTATTACACAACATTACCAAATAAAGTAGACCCCCCCCCCGATCGTCAGTGTATAATTTGCACCCTGCTCTTTCTCCATATGCACCATATTGCTTAAACTCCATTACAAGGACTCAATAAGGAAAACTATGTTTACTTAAATTTGTTAAGTTAGCTTAATCGATTTGCGTTATGACAACTTGAATTAATTGTGTGGAACGCTGCATTTTTTACAGTGTGTGTGTGTGTCAATACAATATTATTGCAATTTGTAATATATTGCGATATTAATTTATCCAACTTCTAATCATTTCCCTGAAGGAAAACTCTGGACAGAACAGAAACATTTCTCTGTTTGTTCATCATTTTAACGCTGCAGTGCAAAACGGGATTGTCAAGCAGACAAAATATCTTTACTGGAAGATGACCTCAACTGGAGATGGTATCAAAGCAGTTTAACATAGATGAAGAATTGAGAATAAAACTGTATTTCAGATTGTGGGAACGTTGGGAACAGTGGTTTACTGTAATCACATATATCATCTCGGACTCATATTGGACAAATTTCTTTCTCAAAACATCGGCCATTAAAAATCCCACAGCTGAAGTCAAAATTATTCGCCTCACAGCAAGAAGGTCGCTGGTTTGAGTCCCGGCTGGGTCAGTTAGCATTTCTGTGTGGAGTTTGCATGTTCTCCTTGTGTTGGCGTGGGTTTCCTCCGGGTGCTCCGGTTTCCGCCACAGTCCAAACACATGCGCTAATGGTCAATTGAATAAACTAAATTGGCCGTAGTGCATGTGTGTGAATAAGTGTGTATGGATGTTTCCCAGTACTGGGTTGCAGCTGGAATGGCATCCGCTGTGTAAAACATATGCTTGATAAGTTGGCGGTTCAATCCACTGTGGTGACCCCTGATGAATAAAGGGACCAAGCCGAAGGAAAATGAATGAATGAATGTTATCATGGTCGAAATGGAGCAGGATGAAGCGCAAGCTTATTATTTTCCTCACCCCATTACCACACACATCATTCGTCTAAAACTTATTTCGTCTTTTACTTATTTCTTATTTTTACATGAGATATATTTCATCCTTTTGGCATCTTTTACATATTATATGGCTAATTCACTATTTGTACAATTCCTTTTTATAACATAGACCCAAAACATACATGGTACTGCAAACAGTACTGAAATTTCATCATACCTTTCTCATTTTGTTCTTTTTACAATCACCTCTACTCATCAACATATTCCTTTATTAGTATATTCTTATAGACCATTTTGAGGGACGTAAACAATAACAATGGTCCTAACGTATTTCCTGTTTTACATTTTTAATTTCCATAGCTCCCGAGAATCCTAAAAGGTCCACATACTGTATTGATAAATAACATTATGACAGCTGTTTTAACGTTGAGATATGATTGAATTGCCTCTTATTGCAGTTATTAAAATAGTTTGACAACAGGCAGGAAATGTTCATGGGCCAATGGCATCACCACATTGAAATGGTCTATACAACCTTTTAAGCTGATTACTATCCTGGCATTGTTTGAGAATTTGATACAGACTGTTGCATAATTTCACACCACTTTTATATCATTATATCCCCCTTGTCTTTTGTTGTAAAAATTATAAAAGAAGAGAGAACCCAGTCCAGGAGACTCAAACAAGCAGAAGAATTTCTTTATTGAGACGTGTTGGTTAATCTGCAGTCATACAGCGCCTTCAAGAGGTCCACAAGTCAGTAGCAAGTCTAAAACGAGTCTGTAATCAAGTCTAATCAAGACAGAGTCGTCCTGTCTATTATGTGTTTTAGGAGGAGCAGAGTTTAGGTGGAGACATAGAAAACGGGCATGACTAGTTTAGTTGAAGATCTTGTTTTAGGGTCCTGAGGTTTTACCTGCCCTGACCAGCTTGTAAGTATCACCCAAAGACAAAGGCACAGTCGTTAAGACCCTGCCCGTAGCATTTGCATCACTTTGGCTCAGAGCACTTTGCATCACAGCCAGTGCTCAGGAAGCAAGAGGTTTCAATGTCACAATCTAGCTAAAGTTTTAAATGAAATGAGCTAATTAAAAACCAAAGAATATTACTTTTCAGTTATATATAGATTATTGGTAATTTGAAACTATATTATATAAATTTATATTTCCACACTTTCTTCAAAAAAGTTTTGTATACACTTCGGTAATAATTTATTCCTAGCTTTAAACATAAATTGTGCCGTTTTAAATTTAACCAAATATCATTAGCCCCCTCAAACAATTTTTTTTTCAATTGTCTACAGAACAAACCATCATTATACAATCATACAATGATTACAACTTGCCTAATTAACCTAGTTAAGCCTTTAAATGTCACTTTAAGCTGAATACTAGTATCTTGAAAAATATCTAGTCAAATATTGTGTACTGTCATCATGGCAAAGATAAAAGAAATCAGTTATTAAAACGGTCACACTTTATTTTGATGGTCCGTTTGTTGAATTTAAGTTACATTGTATCTACATGCCATCTTATTCTCATTAGATTATAAGTAGACTGTTAGGTTGGGGTTAGGGTAAGAGTTAGTGTAAGTTGACAAGTACTTGCAAAGTTTCTTATAGTCAGTTAAATGTCTGTTAAAGGAGCAGTATCAGCAGATATTAAGCAGACAGTCTACTAATACTCAAATGGACCATCAATAAAGTGTTAACATTAAAACTATTATGTTTAGTAATGTGTTGAAAAAATCTTTCCGTTAAACAGAAATTGGCTAAAAAAAAAATATACAGGGGGGCTAATAATTGAGGAGGGCTAATAAATCTGACTTCAACTGTACATAAACTTAAGGAGACTTTATGCCGCTAGTCAAACAACCTTTACTGAACACGGCAACATTTCATTGGAAATGTTATTAACTTTAGAAAGCATCTCAGCACACGCCTACTCACACACACATTGGCAGACTAGACTAGTGGTGTTTATTAATGAAAACACACGAGCATTACATATTGACCATTAGAAATATTGACCAACAGGCCCGTGTTGTGTGTTTCCACCCACTGCATGATGCCGGGGTCAGGACGGCTCAGGTGCTCAGAACTGCCCTCTGGGTAAAGAAAACAGCCAATCTGTGAGCGCTACAATACCGTTCATGTGCTGAATTCATGTTTCGTGTTAGGGAGGAAATATAATTAGTAAATTTATTTTAAATTTTTTGCATATTAAAAGTTGCTTTCTGGGATTGATTTTTAAGGAGATAATTTTTTTGTTTTGTTTTTTTATGCCATCATACTGAAATGGTTCTTTAAAGGTGCAGTATGTAAGTTTGATGCCCAGTGGTTAAACTAGGTATTGCATTCCTGGATCAAAACGCACGCAATTGCAGGTTGCCAGATTGAGGACCAACCGAAGAGAGCCTGACTATCGAGCCTAAAGGCTGATTTAAGGCTGATTTAAATTGTGTTAGATATAAAAGCAGCGGCACGCGATAGAAGGAATATTTTCATATTAATAGGAGTTTTTGTCCTAACCAATACCAGGAATTTAGCTTTTAGAAACGGCTTCTAATTTTTTGCAGCTGAACAACAGAAAGCTTGATGACATGATCACCTCAGGTACACCTCATGTGCTTTATTCAGTGGTAAATGCTCATAACGTGAGTTTGAATGGCATTTTACATGACATTTATTGCCATACTACTGAAAGCAGCAGCAGATAGTTCACCTCAGATCTTGAAAATAAAATAAACCATTTGAAATTGAACTTTAGAACTGTGAAATAATGCAAACCAACACATATCAGTGATTCAGCATCTACATTTAATAATGTTAAAGAGGTTTAACATGTATTTATTAGATTATAAACCTTACCATTTCGTGAGCGAGTGCATATTCTGTGCTTTTGAATGGCTGTTGTGTTTCGTCTGGTGCAAACAGCCAAATTGCTTATCACTGCAAATCTCATCACGTAGCGCGTTGTTAGGACACGGGTTACAATGTAACCTGCTCACCAAATGTTTACATTCATAATATTTATATTATTTAGTGAAGTTCGTTCCTCGCCGCTGTCGCCACTGGCTTGCATGGTTTGGGACTTGTAGAGCTGCGCATCGATGGATTTGCTCTTCAGTGTTTGGACTCTCAGCAGTGAAAATTAAACCACACTGAACTGAAATGAACTTAAACTCTAAAAACTGAACTGACACCATTTCAATTCACTATAATCTTCTATGTGAAGCTGCTTTGACACTAATTTTCTACATTGTAAAAGTGCTATAGAAATAAAGATGAATTGAATTGAATTGAATTTGCTAATTAATAACCTCATGTGGAACTCTGAATCTGCGTCTCATTTTGGAGTCTGCTACTGTCCACCGGAGGTCGCATTTCGTTCACGGACGCATGCTTTGAGAGCCATTCTGAATGGATGAATGAAATACGCTGTTTTCCACCAAGGCAACCCGGGGTGCTGAAATATAATTGGCTAAAGTGGCAGTGGGCGGGTTAAAGAGACCAAAACAAAGACAGCCGTTCCGGCACGTAACGCACATTTTCAGAGCAGAATATCTGACTTCAGCATTGTTTTTCAGATAAACAAGTATGTTAACTTGGCATGTTTCTGAAATATCTGCAAACATATTATGGTATTTTTATGCTTTAGAAGAGTCAAAAACTTACATAAAGCTCCTTTAACAGTTTGTTTTTAGCTAATAATCATAGGAAAACCATATTAAGTGCTTCATGGAACCTACACTGTAAACAAATATCTGTTAATTAACAGTTTTCAGTTTATATTTGATTGTGAATTGCATTATGGGATGTTGATCTCGGCTCTGTCGACTTTTGATGTTGAAAATTCAACTGTACAGTTTAACAAAGTGACTTTTATTGACATTTTAGTAGTTTGAAATAATATAATGTATAAGAAATAAAATATAAAGAAATAAAATCTTTAAATTAACAGAAAATGTACAGGCAGCTTATTACAAGGTTTTTGTAGCGCAATATACAACACCAACCCAGACTACATATATTACTTTAAACTATTAAAAATGTTCAGAAAGGTCACTTTTTAAAGATTAAAGGTTATTGGAAGAAGTATCAAGCTCCCTAAATACACTTCAAAAGCATAAATAAATGGGAAAAATTTTAAATAAAAACATGAATTACAAAATACGGAAAACTGCAAATTTACGGATATTTTTTTACAGTGTTGAAAAAAACCTGTAATGTTTCTCCAGTGGGTCTTCGGGATGGTTAAGGTGCTATAGGTGTTATGTACTGCAGTGCTTAAAGTGGTTTATGATTATAAGCCAAGCACCACTTTTAAGGTCTGAAATGTTTGTATTTGTTATCCTAAAAATTTGTCATGCACAGAAACACTGCACAATGGGTCTGATTAATGTATTAATGATGAATATTAATGAATCCATTGTGAGAAAAAAGCTAAACAATCCAAAACACAGTCACTCAGTGATGATTATGTTCTTCTCTCTCTTTCAAATAAAAAAGGGGGAAAAAAGAAAGAAATAGAAAGAGGAAATATTGCATGCAGACTCTGTTTGCAATGAACTTTAATGCTATTTAGCACCATTTTTTAGAGCGTGTCCTAAATTTCACAATTTCAAAACAAAACAACTCAGGATAGATAGGGCTACAACATGACAAAAACTGTGTTGTTTATTGCTTGATGCTGTAATAATTAAAGGTGATGAATAGAATGGATACAAAACATTTTTTTGTGAGAGTTATGCACTTTCATAAAACCTCCTCAATGACTGAAGCTGTTAATTTTTTTTCATTGTATCAGCACTTTGTTTTGTATGATGTGAAAAAAACTCTAATCTAAACCCATCTGATTTGCTACTGCACTTACAAACTCAACTGAACCTAATATAGCCTGAAAAGATTCATACAGATTCTGATTTAAAGTTTTTGTTCAAATGTAAAGCTGAGAATTTTTATTTTTTTTCCACAATGATGCCTCTTGTACATCGTCTTATTATCTTCTGGAAGAAGCCTGTCATTTCCAGTAAAAAAAAAAAAAAAAAAAAAAAAATAATAATAATAATGCAATAATTTCCAACCTTTTTTTTCTAAATCTGTAGTTCAACACAAAAAAACCTCATTGAGATTATTTGTGATAAAGCAAATATTTAAAAAGTGTTTTGTTTAGTGATAAACTAGTATTTAAAATCTAACTTATATCAGAAATTAAACATGCATGTAAGAAATACTCCTGTCTTCACTCATTGCAGGTCACCAATCACAATAATAATGTTTAAATATGAAATTCTTAAATTAAACGAGCGACATTTCTTAAATGCTGTCTGTCGTCAAAGAATACTCATTATTAACATAATTTAACTCAAAACGCTATGCTGATCTTACAATACAATTTTGTTTTAAGTAATAAATGAGAAAAAATGCATGAGGAAAACGGAAGCACGAGTGATCTCAGCCTTCAAATCATTTGTTCGGCATCTCTGCTTATATTTTCACAGTCCACGGGCTTCAGCTTTATGCACTTCACCTCATAAGACATCACTCTTTTTAAAGAACTAAATGCCACAAGCTTTTTTTCCGTCCCTTTTCTATTGGAATTGCATTGGCGAATGCATAGAAAGCGCTTTGAGCCAATTCTCCACAGGCATTTGTAAAAATAGAGCTTTTTTTTTTTCTTTGCCTTTTGAGACTTAATGACTCTTTTGCAACTCCATGGAGAATTGCTCTCAGTAATTGATTATTAAAACTTGAAATTGCAAAGCACATCCATTATTTGATGAGTGAATGTGTTATCCTCGTAATTAACAAAGCAGGGTACTCGCCGTCCTTCCACACCGAGACCTCTGGAATGAAAAAAAGAAAAGAGAGAGGGAAAAAAAGGACAGAAATCCTGGGGTTAAGCAGACGAGAGATTCCGCTCTGAAACACTGCAATTAGCTTCAACTACAATCTATCAGAATGAGGGAGAAAAGAAAGAAAGAAAAAAAAATCAGGGCCGTAAGCCTGTGTCCGTTTATTCCCTCGGTCTGAGAGAGAGAGAGAGAGAATGAGAGAGACAAGGACATTAAAAGGAAGAAAGTTTGAAGAGGAAGCTTGTTCTGCGCAAATTACATTTGTTTTATCTGTCTGTGTAACACAGGCTCAGAGTGTTGTGTTAATGGGCTCCGCTCTGTAAATAACTCCCGGATTTAAAGGAATAGTTCACTTCAGAAGCAAGATTCAGGAGATTTTTACATCTATATTATGCATGCAACAGCAATTCGTTGACCACCAGTGTCAAGCTCCATAAAAAGCAGCAGAGAAGTTTGATTTAAACGGTAAGTTATCAAATGAAGTCAGCTTTGTACAATGAACCGAGTACGATAATGATAATCTTCACCTAAGCATTCAGATTCAAAGTTGCCATTTTAATGCTTTGTTGAAAATAGAGCACATATGTCATATAAGCAGGGGCGTAGCAGACATTTTAAAAGTGGGGGGGGACAGCTGAATGAGACCCAAAAGTTTACGTTCATATAATTTTTAATCACCTGTTTCTAAATGGTCTGGCTCTAAAAGTGAGGGGGGCGTATCCCCCCCGTCTGCTACGCCCCTGCATATAAGCATATGGGTACACTGTAAAAAATATCTGTTAATTAACAGTTTACATATTTTGGGATTCACAAGTGTACTGCATTATGGGACCTTGATCTCTGTCGACATTTGATGTCGAAAATTCAACTCTACAGTTTAACAAAGTGACTTTTATTGACATTTTAGTTCATTTCATTTCATTCATTTTCCTTCGGCTTAGTCCCTTATTTATCAGGGGTCGCCACAGCGGAATGAACCACTAACTATTCCAGCACATGTTTTACACAGCGAATGCCCTTCCAGCCGCAACCCAGTACTGGGAAACACCCATACACACACTCATACACTAAGGCCAATTTTTGTTTACCCAATTCACCTATAGTCTTTGGACTGTGGGGGAAACCGGAGCACCCGAAGGAAACCCCTGCCAACACGGGGAGAACATGCAAAAGCCGGCAGCAACCTTCTTGCTGTGAGGCAACAGTGCTAACCACTGAGCCACCGTGCTGCCCCTAACTATTATTCTCCTCTGATTTTGGGAATAATTTACAGTTAGGATTGGGTTAGGGGTAGGGATTAAGTATAGATTAAATTTTCGAACAAAAATGACATTCCATATCAACATAGATGTTAATCCAGCATCGCATCATACTTGGCAAAATCACACCCACCAATAAACACAGTAACTAAGCTAATATGACACGCAAGTAGGGTTGAGTACCGAAACCCAGTGCCATATTACTTATGTAACTGGTATGTACCGGACTGAATCAGCATATGAATTTCGGTGCCTAATTTCGGTGCCACTGGTGATAAGACAAGGTTGTAAGAAGCATCAAGGGGTGCATCAAAGGCACAGATAAGTACGGGTTATGTCACACCATCTTTAACATTTAATTCTAAACAACTTTGAGGGATACGAACACCATCGGCGATGTTAGATGTTTGTTCTTGTTGCTTAGATATAGAAGGCAAAGCGCGCAGTATAGCGCATCCGAAGAGCGACTCCCTTCATCAACACTCATGATCGCATTTATCTAATTTGCTTAAACTAAGCATTCTAAAGTATGTCTATATTTTACAAGCAAGAATTCTGACACAGCAACATGCAGCAGATGCTTTACAAAAGTTGCATGTAAGGGGGGAAACACGTCAAACTCATGAAATTTGAGGGCTCAGGGAATAAACTTAAAGGCAGAGGAATGCACTTTGACAGCTTGCAACATCATCTGGCACTTTCACTGAGTACATTTACATGGACACCAATACTCTGATTTTAATGATTAAGACAATACTCTGATTAAGAGTCTACCATGTAAACAGCGATTCTTGATTACCTTAAAGGACCACAGACACGAAATGCGAAGGTTTTTTTCTTTCCATTCGGCGTGCGCTATCAAATTCCATTAAAACAACACTCTTCCACCAGTCCTTACTTCATATTCTCATCCAATACCTCAGTTTGTCACAGGGACATGAATGAAATGTTCATGATTGAAAGTGAAACAGCCGAACTGCAGTAAAAAAATAACCGAAAAATTTAAATCACATGAAACCCCGGAGAAAATGTGGAGAGCACGGTGACGCAATGACATTAATGGAACATATGAATTGGGATAATGAAAAGAAACATTCAAAAAGCAACTCATATAAACACCTTAATCATATTACTGTCTTATTCAGATGAAGGTAAATAATTAGATTACTGATGTCCATGTAGTCAACAAGCCCCAACCCTAGAAAAAAGGAGTTCACTGATTTTAATGACAGAAATATATTAATGCAATTCAAATATAGAAAATATGAATTGATGTATAAATATATAATTATATTGTTAACTTATAATGATTAAAATATTTTTTTTGTCAAATAATTTTGTGGCTCAAAAGTATCGGTTCAGGCACAGTTTTGCACAAGTACTGTTTTAAAAGTATCGATTTAGCACTGGTATCGAAATAAGCCCAAACGATACCCAACCCTACACGCAAGCCAACATTTCAAGACCTTTTATAAATGGATGAAAAAGGTTGATGTTTCTGTTTCAGAGAAGACAAAGTCCTCAGATGTGCTCTTATCAACTGACTGAACCCTACAGCAGTGTGTCCTCCCGTTGTTATGTGTGTGTGTGTGTTTGTGTGTGTGTTTTTAAGGGAGCACGACAGGATTGTTTACAGTAGAGTAAAGTCACTTGCTCCTGTAATCCTTGCTTACTTTGCTGGCGGTTCACTACCTTTGGGGCTTGGCTGACATTAGCACTGGCATTAATGGGAAGTGGAGTTGTTCGTGCCTCCAGGCCCAGCTTGACCTCTTTGGAGGGAACACTTCCTGTGACTCGCTCTGGTTATGTACCCTCACCTTCAGCCCCAGCATGCTCCATCTCACCCCACGACCAGGTGAATCCAGCAGGCAAACAGAAACAGCTGATGTTTCCATTCGTACTTTACTGTGCATTCATGATGCTTTAGTAATTATTTAAAATTGCATGTGTTTAGGCCTGTCACAATAATCAATATATCAACTTATCGCACAACAGCATATTGAGATCATTTTTGGTGATGCAATGTATATCGCCCATACATAAAAACCAATTCTAGCAACATTTTAGCTGATTGCGCAACATCTCTATCTCTGTTGGAGTTGTCAGTGTCAGTACAGGAAAAAAAGTGTGATTTTCATCAATCATTAAGCATTAAAATTGCATTAAACATTTGAAAATAAATCATTGTTTGCTTTCTATATGTTAGAACAAAAGAACCTGTTAATAAATAGTAATTAGTTTTTAAGTTTAAGCATACAAGCTGAATTTTAGCACTGCAAGATTATGATGGTCAACCATTCACTGAAGAGTTCATACAATAAAATAAAGGACTTTTTCTTTGGCAACGCAATAGCAGAGATTTTTTTTTTTCAGGACACATGTTTGAAAACAATCATTATTGTTAAGCATTTAAGCTATATTTTACCTTGGCTAGATTATTAAGGTCAAACCATTTACCAGAAATGCCATGCTGGTCCACCAGCTAAACCAGTACCAGACCAACTTGTTGACAATCCATGCCCCTTTACAATTGTCTTACTACCAGGGAGGTTTATATCTTTTCAAATAAACCGAGCCACCTCCATATATGTCTGATGCATGGTGCCAGATGAGATTAGCGATGTCTGGACAAGAAGACGTTGTTGAAATCAATTAGAAAGTTTAGTTAACCATACCCAAACCATCAAAGGAGCTGCCAGTGCCAACTGAACCAACATGGGAGACTTTCATGGACCCCTGCAGCAGGCACCAAAAACTGACAGTGTTTAGCCTTGTGCCCTCCACACTGTGATTTGCTGAATCATAAAGAACTGCGAGACAGGACCACCGGTGTGATATAACCCAACTCCTGTTTAAAAAACTCCTGGTAAAAAAAAACACTATAGTACTTACTATAAATTACTATAGTATATTTTCATGTGGGTGCTTGTCAAATGAAAATAGATCTGGTAGCAGATATCGCAGCCTCTGTTACTTTTTATCTTGCACTTTTTTGTTAACATGTTTTATTATTTATTATTATTAAAATGCAGAAAGATCAGGAAAAGGGTTTGGGGAGAGTTATTACAACCTAACAGACTCCTCCTGCTCACCATTTCTGTTTGTTGTCAAAACTGACAGCTGGAGGGGCGTGGTTAAGTATGATAGCCACGCCCAATGCCTCAGACAGATGCAATCTGAGAATTAAACTGAAAACAAACAGGAAGTGCATTTTCAGGTTTCAACTAAAGATTACAAGGGCAAACACTTTTTTTTCCTTAATGACATACACAGATGAATTGTTCACCACAAAACCAGCAATGTAAGTTAACAAAACCACATGGTTAGTTTTGATTTCATTTGCACTTTAAAGGTGTGCTGTAAACTCTACTTACTTCAGCTGATCTTGAATAGCATGATGGTTTTCTTCTTCCATATAACGGGGTGAGTTCGCTGTCATGACGGCCTCATGTTCAGGTGAAGCATAAAAGATGCACATTTCACAGGAATCCTCCAGTCAGAAGACATCTTCGAAACTCTTGAAAAGTGACGTCTAAGGATGAGACAAGAAATGCTTAAATGTAAACACTAGACAACAACACTCTGTATTTGCAAGTAAAACTTTTCCAAACTTGGCCAAGTCACCACACATCTAGTCTCAGCAATTTGCTTGCCTGACAGTTGTCTGAACAAAAGATGAGACAGTTAAAAAAAAATATATATATATATTTTATTTGTATTTATATACATTGTAATTTAATATATATATATAAATGCACACTTTATTATTGTAAATCAGTTCAAACTGATTTAGTGTATCAATTCAATAATAAAACTAAATAATAAAATCAATAATAAACTGCCAGTACTTTTTCTGTTACTTTACAAACCTAATTGTCTATATACTATTTCTATACAAAATTGACTGCCCAAATTTAACCTGGTTTTATTCAAGGCGGCTAATTATTTATTCGATGTCCATTAGACTTTTTTTTTTAAAACGCAATTGCTTTTTTTCTGAAGTCCTCTTAAAGAAATGTGCAGTTTACTATAAAAAATGTCCTTTCCTCCAACCTTTGATGTTGGAAAAGTTTGAAAAAGTGACTTTTATTGACATAGTTTAAAGTGATATATTGTCTGGGTTGGTGTTGTATATTATGGTACAAAAACCTTGTAATAAACTGCCAATACATTTTCTGTTATTTCACACACCTAACCTTGTCCATTTATTATTTCTTATACAAAACTGACAGCCCAAATTTAGCCCAGTTTTAGCCAAGACGTTGATTAAATGTCCATTAGACATCTAATAGACATCTAATAAACTACCAGTACTTTTTCTCTTATTTTACAAACTATATCTCTATATTATTTCTTGTACAAAATATATTGCTTCAAACTACTAAAATGTCACTAAAAGTCACTGTGTTAAACTGCAGAGTTGAATTTTCAACATCAAAAGTTGAAAGTGCGATCAACATCTCATACTGCAATTCACAACTGCAAACTAAATAACAGAAAATAACACACAATAATACAGTTACAGTGTATGACAGTCATTATGTTTGCTCAGAAGAATATAATCAGCATATATGAAAAAGGTCAAAAATAGTGAATACCAAAAATATGAAAATAAAAAGTATATTAAGCTGTAGAACACATTTGATCATTTTGATGCATTAAAAAAAACTTTTCAATCCACGCACAAAGAACATACACAACACACACATAAAAAGTAAGACGTGCTGTTGTTTTTGCACTATAAATTAACAGTTGTCCTTATTTTTGTGGAACTTTGATCTTTTCTCCAACAACCTAGGATGTTGTAAAAGTTGGAAAAAGTGACTTTTATTGACATTTTTTTAAAAGTTTGAAGTGCTATATTGTCTGGGCTGGTGTTGTAAATTATGGTCCAAAAACCTGGTAATATACTGCCAGTACATTTTCTGTTATTTTACAAACCTAATTGTCTATATATATATTTTCTTATACAAAACTGACAGCCCAAATGTAGCCTGGTTTCAGCTAAGACGTCTATTAGATGTCCATTAGATGTCTATTAAACATTGACATTTTTAATAGTTTGAAGTGATTGTTTGAGCTGGTGTTAATCTGTTAATCTGGTAATAAACTGCCAGTACTTTTATAATTTTATGACGTAAATTTTTTTTTAATGTTTTTAAAATGTTATTTTATAAACCTAACTGTCCATATATTATTTCTAGTACAAGATAAATTGTTTCAAACTACTAAAATGTCAATAAAAGTTGCTTTGTTAAACTGCAGAGTTGAATTTTCAACATCAAAATTCGACAGCAGAGATCAACATCCCATAACGCAATTCACAACTGCAAATAAAAAAACCCAGAAAATAATATAATATAACACAATAATACAGTTACAGTGTATGATCATCATTATTTTTGCTCATAAGAATATAATCAGCATATTTGAAAAGGGTGAAAAATTGTGAATATTAAAAATACGAAGAAAAAAAATTAAGCTGTAGAACACATTTGATCATTTTGATGCAAGAACAAAATAGCTTTTCAATGCATGCACATAAAAAAAACATACACAACACACATAAAAAGTAAGACATGTTATTGTTTTGCTCTTAAATTAACAGTTGTTCGTTTTTTTTTTTTTTTTTTTTTTGTGGAACCTTTCCTTCCTCCAACTTGATCTTGAACCTTGATCTTTCCTCCAACAACTTTTGATGTTGAAAAGTTTGAAGAGTGACATTTATTGACAGTTTTAATCGTTTTAAGTGATCTACACTACCTGACAAAAGTCTTGTCGCCTATCCAAGTTTTCGGAACAACAAATAATAACTTGACTTCTAGTTGATCATTTGGCATCAGAAGTGGCTTATATGAAAGGCAAAGGCCTCTAGATTACGCTTATTTTACCAAAATAAAATATCATCATGCCTTGATTTTTAATTATTTAATTAGGACAGTAAGGTCGGACTTTGCTTAGACAAAAGTCTTGTCACTTAACAGAAATAATGTCCAGTATAGAATATAAAGTCATGGTGCAGTGGAAAAAGAATGAATATTGTGTATGACTCCCATGAGCTTGGAGGACTGCATCCATACATCTCTGCAATGACTCAAATAACTTATTAATAAAATCATCTGGAATGGCAAAGAAAGCGTTCTTGCAGGACTCCCAGAGTTCATCAAGATTCTTTGGATTTATCTTCAATGCCTCCTCCTCCGTCTTACCCCAGACATGCTCAATAATGTTCATGTCTGGTGACTGGGCTGGACAATCCATTCCTATCCTGCTGAAAAATTTGCCCTCTCCTGTGGTTTGTAATGTAATGGGCAGCACAAATGTCTTGATACCTCAGGCTGTTGATGTTGCCATCCACTCTGCAGATCTTTCGCACGCCCCATACTGAATGTAACCCCAAACCATGATTTTTCCTTCACCAAACTTGACTGATTTCTGTGAGAATCTTGGGTCCATGCGGGTTCCAGTAGGTCTTCTGCAGTATTTGTGATGATTGGGATGCAGTTCAACAGATGATTCACTGGAAAAATCTACCTTCTGCCACTTTTCCAAACGATCAACTAGAAGTCAAGTTATTATTTGTTGCTCTTATAACTGGGATTGACGACAAGGCTTTTGTCAGGTAGTGTATCGTCTGGATTGGTGTTGTATTTTATGCTACAAAAACTTGGTAAAGAAAAACTGCCAGTACACTTTCTGTTATTTGTCTGTCTATACTGTATATTATTTCTTATACAAAATATATTGTTCCAAACAATACTAAAATGTCAATAAAAGTCACTGCATCAAATGTCGACAGAGCAGAGATGTCATAAAGCAATTCATAACTGCAAATAAAAGGGAAAAGCTGTGAATCAAGATAATACAAAAAAGTTACAGTGTATGATAGTCATTATTTTTGCTCAGAAGAATATAATCAGCATACATGAACAAGCTGAAAAATTACAAATATTAAAAATTTGGAAGAAAGAAACTGTATAATACATTTTATCATTTTAATGCATGATAAAAAATAGCTTTTCAACCCATGCACATAAAAACATACACAACAAACACATAAAAAGTAAGACACGCTAATGTTTTGCACTATACAGCAGAGCCCTCTGTAGGTATCAAGCACTCAGAGTAAGGCCCTAGACACCGGGCCCTTATAGCCAAGCAGATCACAGCTTTCCACAGGCACTTTGGACTGCATTTAGCAGGATGAATTCATTAAGGAGCATCTTCTCTCAAGTGCTCTCCCTCCGACAGCTGCTCTCTCTGTAGATCCCTGCAGCCAAACACAGATCAATGGCAGAAATACATCCACATGAGCGTTTAACAGCAGACCTTGGAAGACGGGGAGTGTGTTTAAGACATCAGTGCGTCTATATCCTCCAGATCTGAGAAGTGAAACGCTCAGCGGAGAGAGAAAGAGAGAGATAAGCGCTCGGGGTGCGAGATATGCTGCGTTTAAACTCACAACAGGGATTAAGAGCGGTTCAGATATCACATGCACACAATGCGTTATGTCATCTGAATGCTTTTCTGATCACTGCAGACTCTCGCACGCTGCCCGTCGGGTCACTTCAGCAGATGGCAGTGAGAGACATGCTAATTGTTCGGTGTGCACTGCAGATGCTGCCGAAGGCAAGGTCTCTGACAAGAGATTTCTCAATCTTTACATTTCGATGTCAGAAATTTGCCGGTGCGTTTTTGGTATCATTTCGCACTAAATATTGAAGATGCATCAATCAGTGTGCACATATAAACGCTAAGTGAAGGCATCAGAATGATAGCATCTTGTGTGACAAATTTGCATGGTGTGTAACATGCTGATGAACTATTTTTACTAGGTAAAGGGGTAAACTAGAAACATGACCAGTAGTAAGGCGTAAAAAAAAGCCTTTGGCAACAAGGTTTGCAATTGTAAAGGCACTACATTTTTTTAATAAAGAAATAATAATAATAATAATAATAATACTATTTCCCAGTGATGGGTTACAGCTGGAAGGGCATCCGCTGTGTAAAACATATGCTGAATAAGTTGGCGGTTCATTCCGCTGTGGCGACCCCAGATTAATAAAGGGACTAAGCCGAAAAGAAAATGAATGAATGAATAATAATAATAATAATAATAATAATAATAATAATAATAATAATAATAATAATGTGAATTATATGTTAGATATAAAAACAAAAATATATATAATAATAATAATAATAATAATAATAATAATAATAGTAATAATAACTATTATTATTATTATTATTATTATTAATGGGCGATTCATCGAAAAGTAATCGAAATCGACATTCAGAACCTATAATCGATCTAATTTTTCCAGGACTATTTTTTCAATTAGTTTAGGCTGTAAGCTGTGGCTGATTTCTACTTCTGTAGCCACATCTGATCTCTGGTCAGGTAGGACGATGGACTCATTCTTGAGTCTTACTTTGCACTACATTGACGATGATTGGAAGCTGCACCAGAGATGCCTTTAGACGGCATATAAAACTTGTCAGTGAACTATGAGGGCAAAAAAATTTAATAAACAAATAAAATAATCTTTCATTAATAGTAATCGAGTTAAAATGTTCAACTTATCGAGATTTTGATTTTAGGCTAAATTGCCCAGCCCTACAAAAACCTGTTAATTAACATTTTTTACAGTGTGATACTCATTTTTTGTTCAGAAGAACATAAATCATTATATATGGAAAATATGAATATGAAAAATATAAAAATATGAAAAACATATTTAAAAAAATAAGCTGTATAACATTTTATTATTTTGATGCACAAAAAAATGCTTTTCAATCCATGTACATAAAAAACATGCACAGCAAACACACAAGAAGACATGCTATAAATTAAGCACGCACACACACACACACACACACACACACACACACACACACACACACACACACACACACACACACATATATATATATATATATATATTTACATACATACACATACATATATACACACACATACATATACACAACATTTTAACGGAGAAAGCATGTAAAGTTTTTAAAGGAATGAACTGGAATTTGCCACAGTTTTAATGCTTTGTTTTCAAATTAATCTTTAAATGTGTGTTGTAGTATGTTTTAATGTATGAAATTGTATATGGAATTTTTTCAATAAAAAAAATAAAATAAAAAATAAAAAAATAAAACATACATGTACATATACATATATACATATACATACATACACATACATATATACAC
>CAIGQV010000001.1:30034763-30071477 GCA_903798115.1 Danio jaintianensis | reverse complement strand
TGTACACGGCTGTGGAGATCAGCAGTTTTGTGTTGCTTGGAATTTTACAGTCATTTAAGTAACTAAAAAAACAATTATTGCCACATTGATGACTCAAAAGAGTGTAATTGCTCAAATAACACACTGTGTCATTTTAAAAACATAAAGAAACTGTATTTTTCAATAAGAGTTTTCAATATGAATAATATTTCTGTTAAATGAATATAGTCCAGCCAAAAATGAAAATTATGACTTTCTTTTTTCTGTTGAACACAAAAGGAGATATTCTGAAAAATGTTGGAAACCTGTAACCATTGACTTCCATGGTATTTGTTTTTCCTGCTATGGAAGTCAATGGTTACAGGTTTTCAGCTTTCTTCAGAATATAATTTTTAGTGCTCAACAGAGTAAAGAAACTCATAACCGTTTATAACCACTTGATTATATATTTTACAATCTTTATTCATCATTTTCTTTTCTTTTTTATTGTCATTAACATCATAGATTCATAACATTGTAAATTTAATGGTAGAAAAATCAGTTTTTGTCCTCAAAATAAAGCCTCTTGCTTCTGTACACGGCTGTGGGGTCGAGCAGTTTTGTGTTGCTTGGAATTTTACAGTCATTTAAGTAATTAAAAAAACAATTATTGCCACATTGATGACTCAAAAGAGTGTAATTGCTCAAATAACACATTGTAACTTAAAAACTTAAACTTAAAGAGTAATATCTCTGTTAAATGAATATAGTAGAGCCAAAAATGAAAATGATGACTTTCTTTTTTCTGTTAAACACAAAAGGAGATATTTTGAAAAATGTTGGAAACCTGTAACCATTGACTTCTATAGTATTTGTTTTTCCTGCTGGAAGTCAATGGTTACAGGTTTTCAGCTCTTAAGAATATCATGTTTAGTGCTCAACAGAATAAAGAAACACATAACTGTTTATAACCACTTTAGAGTGAATAAACAGTGAGTAAATATTAATTTTGGGTGAACTAACCCTTTAAGCAGCTATAGGACAGAAAACTGAGATTTCTGTAGAATGACTCCAACACTCCTGCAGAAGTTCTCACAGACGGTGTTATATATTTTTTTCTTTCTCTCTCCTGTCCAGCTCATCAAAGCGTCTGGAAGAGGTTTAGTATGGATTGTGTTCAGTGAAGTCAAGGCAGGTCTGGTGTAGCCTGGAGGTTTTTTGGGGCTCTTTTCTTGCTGTAGGATGAAACCGTGACCCACTGGAAGGTCCAGTGTTTTTTTGCTTCAGGGTGACCCTCGCTTTGAGCAGCACTGGATGCAGCAAAACATCCCCTGATCATCACTTCATCTTCAGTGTTTATTGGTGTCACACAATCAGAAAAGATCCATTCACCTACTGTACTGTACTGTATGCTCCAGCAATCTGATGAATTTTAATCGGTTCTTCATGACAGATTCTACATGGTTACAAGTTGCTTTTGTTGCATATTTAAAAGGCTGTGGTTGTGCTCAGTGTTGGATAAGTTACTTCAAAAAAGTAGTTAATTACTAGTTCCCTCGTTAAAACTGTTTTTAAATTGCTTTTGTAATGGGATATAATATGCAGGGTGCAAACATGCAAACTCCACACAGAAATGCCAACTGACCCAGCCGAGGCTTGAACCAGCGACCTTCTTGCTGTGAGGCGAACGTGCAACCCACTGTGCCACCATGCAGCCCACAATAAATATTAGTAAAAAAAAAAAATAATAATAATAATAATAAATAAAAATATTTGTTTCTCTGAATTGATTTAAATGTAAAGGTTGAATTTATTTACTAGTATTTATTTTTAAGTATATGTGTAACAGGAACTGAACGCTGACAACGGAGTGAGGATCCAAACGCAGGTTTATTAAGAATGGTCAGGCAAGCAATGGTCAAAACAGGGGCAGACAGATGAATGTAGGCAAATCCAGAGTCGTAGTCGAATAAACAGGCAAGAGGTCAGAAGGCAGGCAGCAGACAGGGTAAAACAAAACAAGGCACAGGATCAAAAACAAGGTAAGACAAGCAAAGGAAAACACGTCGTGATGTTCACAGTTCAGCTAAACAAGACTCAGCCATGAGGTTAGTGTGAGTGCTCTCTTTATAGTCCGGGTGATGAATGATGAGCTTCAGCTGTGTCTGTGTGTGTGTGCAATCACCGGAAACTTGGAGCAGGTGTGTGAGTGTGTGTGTGTGTGTTCCATGAAATGGCGGATTTGTAGTTTGTTAGCGATCAGTGTATATACCAGCGATCTGTGCAGACTGGATCGCTGGTGATTGTGACAGAACCCCCCCTCTAAGAGCGGCTTCCAGACGCTCCCACTGCAGTCCAGGAGGGAGGTGAAGTGGAGGCGGAACAGGGGGCGGGACGGAGGGCCAGGACCATGTAGTGGAGGTGTACCTGGAGCGTGGAGCTGCGGAGGACCTGGAGCATGGAGCTGCGGAGGACCCGGAGAGTGAAGAAGAAGTATGTCTGGGGGCTTAGGTTCAGTAGGCACAGGCGGGTCATACGCCCACAGTGGGTCAGGGGACTTTGGTTCAGGAGGCACTGGCAGTTCATACAACCCCAGTGGGTCAGGAGGCTTTGGTGCAGGAAACACTGAGAAGTCACCCGGCTCTGGGAAGTCACACAGCTCTAGCAGCCATTCGTGGGACTCAGGTGGCGGCTCTGGCCATTCGTGGGACTCAGGTGTCGGCTCTGGCCATTCGTGGGACTCAGGTGGCGGCTCTGGCCAGTCGGAGAATTCAAGGGATCTGGCGCCTCCCATTCGGGGGATTCAGAGGTATCAGGCGCCCGCCATTCGGGGAATTCAGAGGTATCAGGCGCCCGCCATTCGGGGAATTCAGAGGTATCTGACGCCCGCCATTCGGGGAATTCAGAGGGTTCTGGCAGCTCTGGAGGGTCTGGCAGCTCTGGAGGTGGTGGTGGCAGCTCTGGCAGTAAAAGCTCTGGTGGTGGCAGCAGCTCTGGCAGCTCAGGTGGTGGCATTTCAGGAACAACGACAGGAACTATGGCAGGAACAGACTCGAAACAGGAAGCCATCTTCTGAGCTGGTGGCAGACTGGCAGTAACCATTATGTGAGCTGGAGGGCTGGTTGTGGCCACTTTGTGAGCTGGCGGACTGGAAGCGGCCATCTTGTGAGCTGGAGGACTGGAGGCAGCCATCTTGTGAGCTGGAGGACTGGAGGCAGCCATCTTGTGAGCTGAAGGACTGGAGGCCATCTTGCGGAGATGATCATTGGGACAAAAAATCCCAAACCCCAAAAAATGATCATTCTCCTGTTCATAAATGTAAAACGAATCTCAAATATACATTATCTTGTAGAAAGACCCTGTTAATATTGTGAAAATGTTTTAAATGTAATTTTTTTTTAGAATATATTATTTTCTATTAAGTAACAGATATATATTTTTAGAATTATTTTATAACTGTATTTATTAATTTGCTTATTCTTAATCTCATGTATTTTTTTTTTTATGAATTATTTTAAATATATTATTTTAATATTAGATTTGGTCAAATATATTTTAAACCATTTTATGTATTTGTTTCTTTTAAACAAATATATAAACTACCTGACAAAAGTCTTGTCGTCAATCCCAGTTGTAAGAGCAACAAATAATAACTTGACTTCTAGTTGATCATGTGTAAAAGTGGCAGAAACGAGATTTTTCCACTGAATCCTCTGTTGATTTAAGATGAATCCAAAGAATCTTGATGAACTCTGGGAGTCCTGCAAGAACGCTTTCTTTGCCATTCCAGATGACTTTATTAATAAGTGGTTTGAGTCATTGCAGAGATGTATGGATGCAGTCCTCCAAGCTCATGGGAGTCATACACAATATTCATTCTTTTTCCACTGCACCATGACTTTATATTCTATACTGTACATTACTTATGTTAAGTGACAAGACTTTTGTCTAAGCAAAGTCCGACCTTATTGTCCTAATTAAATAATTCAAAATCAAGACATGATCATATTTTATTTTGGTAAAATAAGCATAATCTAGAGGCCTTTGCTTTTCATATAAGCCACTTCTGATACCAAATGATCAACTAGAAGTCAAGTTATTATTTGTTGTTCCGAAAACTTGGATAGGCGACAAGACTTTTGTCAGGTAGTGTATTTGTATTCATTTTAATAGACTTTTAGAACTGCATTTAATACAATAGTTATTCATTCATTATTTTTATTACATATGTAGTTTTCTTTTACAAATATCTGAAAACAATAAAAAAAAGACATCAGATCATTTTGGATGGAACAAGGTTTTTCAAGTTTATTTGCTGTCAGTGTCATTGAATATACAGGAAACAAAAGTACAAAAATGTGTTTCATGTTCTTTATGAAAAACAAAAACAATAGTTCAGTGCTGCACTGAAAATAAGGAACGATGAATAGAAAACCTACTCTAAATGAACAGACCCGCGCTTACTGTAAAGACATTTGATCTGATTGACATAATATGACTGATTTTAACATGACCATGATTTGGATGATATTTTTACTGAGAAGCACAACATGTCAAATAATAAACATTAAATAGTATTAATAATATGTTTATGATGATTACCATACTGACATATAAAGTATCAAATTGTGTGGAAATCAATTAGCATAAAAATGACTTCATAATGATAAAAAATGCAAAATATATGTTCATGTCAACTAAGCACTATACCCCCAATAATTCTCATTACTGTAATGTTTAAAATAATTTGGTAATGGTCAAGTATAGCATTCATAATCACCCTAAAAAAGTGTATATAGTGCTGTCAAATGATTAGTCATGATTAATCACATCCAAAACAAAAGTTCATATTTACTAAATATATCAGTGCATACTCTGTATATTGTATAAAATACACTGAATACACCGACTATATTGTATAAAATATTTATATAACAGTTCTGTCTGGTTCTCGAATCTGATTGGCTGATAGCCGTGAGATATTAAAGTAATATCAGCACTCGTACAGCCTCTTCACCCTTGTGTATTACTCTGTCCACACGAGTGGCAAGCAGAGGACTACAGTTTGACAAATATTGCAGCTGTTGGACAACATAATGTACTTTTGAGGCTTTTTAAGGTGAGAATGCAGTTGTTTAGATTGCAACAATGCAGTTTATTTATAAGGATAGTGCCTATTTTAAAATATTTATAATTTTAGAGATTCAGCACAGTGGCGGCCAGCCTGCCATACTGAGCAGAGCAAAGACGGTTGACGTTCCGCCACAAGATGGCGACAGAGACCGCATAATATGACCTTAGGGGAGATAAACACCATTTTCTTCAGCGTACGTTTCAAACTACAGCTGAACAAATCATTACAGAACAGGTAAGAGACATTCTAAGTCGATCTCTCTCTTTTGGATGTTGTAGTGCTGTATTTATACCATAGTAATCTGGTAGTGTTTGCTTTGCTCTGGCTTTTTCGGGGTTAATTATTGTGATCTCCCGATTGCAACAGAGAAATACTGGGAAATCTCTGTAGACTGATGGCATTTCATGCCGTTCAGCCTTATAATCTAAATATATCAGCAAATTCACCTGTTTTGTCATCACTAGACATTACGCTAGAGAATCATTCAAATACTAGCTCTAAAGTGACGTTGTTGAATTAGTAACTGCTTCTGCTGTTCTGACGTCAGCTGCAGATGTGAATGAGTGGCGGAAGAAAGTAGTTCCTCTTACAAAAGGGTTTTTGAGACTCTCCGTGTTTGATTTTCTTTTTTATATACAAGATTATGCCGTCAAACTGTTGTATAAATGCAATATCACACTCTTAGCAGTGCGATATGGCTGTATATCGTCACTGGTGGGACACTAAAGCACTCGGCCTGTGGCCTCGAGCCAACGCACGCCTCCCACCAGTGCCGATATACAGCCACATCGCACTGCTACTCGTGTATATATATATATATAATTCTTTTGTATATGTTTTGTATTTTTATACAGTATGTGTGTGTATTTATACATACAGTTTACACATAAATATACACAGTACACTCACTGTAAAGAAAATAAGTTGACAACAAAAATTGAAAGGCAACTTGCTGCACAGGTTTTTTGAGTTGATTCAACTGTTAACCCAAGTACTGTACTTGAGTCAACTCAAAAAGCTCTGCAGCAAATTGCCTCACAATTTTAAGTTGATTCAACCTTTTTTTTTTTACAGTGCATGTATATATTAAATACAAACTTTTATCTTAGGTGTGATTTTTTTATGTTGACATGACATAAGATGCCATTATAATGAATTGAGAGGGGTGTAAAATAATATCATACATTTCATCATTCACGACTGTAGAGAAAAACATGATCAGAAGCAGATGGATGTGACAGCAATAATAGATCGAAATATAAAAAACAATGATAGTAGTAATACAACAAAACTAACAGTCAGAGGAAGAGAAACCTCATCATATACTGGATAAGCTTCAACATCAGAAATCAAAAAAGTCACCAGTGTTCCAACTACAGTGCAATTATGACCTCGGCCATCAGAAAGTTTTCTCTTTTTTTTTTACATGTTTTTCTTCTATTTTTCATTTTAATACACAGCTGTAAAACAATTCATAATATCGTGTTCATTGTACAAGTCATTCTACAAGAAACATACGCAGAAAAGTTCAGAGAGGACACAGAAAACACACCGATTGTTCGTTTCTACAACAGAAATCGCAGTCCATGACAGTCACGAATGTGCAGCTTATTTGCCTTTTTACCTAATGAATCATTCTAGAAAACTTTAGCCTATATATTTGGTTAATGTACAATTATATAATCTATTCAATAAAAACAGTTCGCTGGTTATTAGTTTGTACATGAGCTCTGTTAGATCTGTGTTTTATTTGTGTCTCCTGGAAAATCGTCACTTTTGATTGCCACTATATATATGTATCAGCTGACCTGTTGGTAAGCCCCGCCCCCTTTAGTTACTGTTGCTAACTCGAACAAACAACCACAGCTGCTACTGTTTTGAAATACATTTTTAAAGTCCGCATGAACTGGTAGCTGCGACCATTTTTCTTCCGTATTGTGACGCAGTTCCTAGAGAAACGGAATATTAAATGAGAAAATCCATGTAGTAATGGATGTAGTAAAGTAGGCATTTCATTCAGAAAGATCAGGAAAAGGGTTTGGGGAGAGTTATTACAACCTAACAGACTCCTCCTGCTCACCATTTCGGTTTGTTGTCAAAACTGACAGCTGGAGGGGGCGTGGTTAAGTATGTTAGCCACGCCCAATACCTCAGACAGATGCAATCTGAGAATTTAACTGAAAACAAACAGGAAGTGCATTTTCAGGTTTTAATTTTAGATTACAAGGGCAAATGATTTTTTTTTCTTAATGACATGCACTGAAGAACTGTTCGCCACAATGTAAGCTAACATAATATGCTTAGTTTTGATTTCATTTGTACTTTAACAGTTTTAAGTTACATCGCTTTTTTAAAGGGCACCTATTTTACCCCTTTTTCAAGATTTAAGATAAGTCTTTTGTGTCTCTAGAATGTGTCTGTAAAGTTTCAGCTCAAAACACCCATCAGATTATTTATTATACCTTTACAAATATTGGATTTTCTGCTCTGAACACATTGTAGCTGTTTTTGTGGCCTGTGCCTTTAATGCTAGTTCTGCCCGCCCACCGTTCCCACGTGCCTGTCAGAGTGTGCCTCAATCTCCGCCTCGGCTGCGTCAGATAAACAACACAGTGACAGACATGAAGGAAGCAGATCTCACGTAACGTTTGTGAGAAATACTACAGTAAGAACTTTACCAATGATTATTTGATGTATTTGTTGTGGAGTTAATTCAAGCTTTTCGATGAGTCACACACAATGTCGTTACAAAGTTCACGCACACACACAGACACACACACACACAGCTCACGCGTTTAAATTTGCACTGTTTTTGCACACAAATCTGAGATGATACACGTTATTATCCACTGCTGTATGGATATCCGTTATGTTAATGTACAAAATAAACCTGATTTAACATCCACAAACCGGGATTGAAGCGTCTTCTTTTATAATTGTACTGACACAGCTGTGGTGATAAAGTAAAGCTGAAGTAAATCGCTGTAATTCATTACAAACATGCACTGTTTTAAAAACGTTTTAAACTTGTAAAACTCACTCTTGATCACATTTGATGATGACTGATGATCACAGAGAGCCGAACAGATCTTTTAATCCCAGTTGCAATACGCGGCTGTCAATCAAATCGGTGGGCGGGGAAACCACACTCCAACGTCAAGTTGCGGTGAGTCTCAAAAAGGGAGGGATTTGGATCTTATTTTAATGTCAGGAAATTGTAGACACACTATACATATAGTTCTGTCCAAACAGCTTCCAAAAGATGATTTTCATCATAGGTGCCCTTTAAGTAAAGTCAACTTGATGCTTTTAAGGCTTTTACTTTTAAAGCAACTAATCGCTTTTTACAGTGTAGTGGAAACAACAAAAAAGTTCCAGTTGCCTTGCAACTAATGCTCAACTGCCATTGGTTCATCTGCATTCAAGGGGTGGGGCTTACCAATAGATCAGCCTATCAGGAGTGTGACAGTGTTTACCTGAATTTCTGCTGTGTGTCTAATGCCGAGTTCAGATTGCACGATTTTCAAAGTAGTGCCGTCACAGATGTTTTCACGTCGCATGACTATCTGGGGTGGCGTTCCTTTACACTGCAAGATGGATCGGCAACAGGGGCTTTCATACTGCATGACTTTACAATAGGAAGAATCGCAGACAACTTTGTCTCGGTCTGTAAACTACGTCTCACAACCAAACACACGTGAGAAGTGACATGGAAACAATGTGAGGTATACATAGGTAATAATAATAATAATTCCTTACATTTATATAGCGCTTTTCTAGACACTCAAAGCGCTTTACACATTGGGGGGAATCTCCTCATCCACCACCAGTGTGCAGCATCCACCTGGATGACGCGACGGCAGCCATATTGCGCCAGACCGCACACCACACACCAGCTAATAGGTGGAGAGGAGACAGAGTGATGAAACCAATTATGATATGGGGATGGTTAGAAGGCCATGATGGACAGAGGCCAGTGGGCAAATTTGGCCAGGATGCCGGGGTTAAACCCCTACTCTTTTTCGAAGGACATCCTGAGATTTTTAACGACCACTTAACTTAGCGTAATATATCTTTTGTTCATATTTTATTTTTGTTATTTATTTTTGTAACTACATAATGAAAAAAGAAGCCTTTAGTGGGGTAGAAAATGTACCTATTTTGCTCACCTGGCTTTTGAAGAGAAACGTTTTTCTTTTTCGACCCGGTTGTGGTATTGCTCAGATGACACGTCAAACAGACACGGGTGATTCTGCCAATTTTCTACTAGTTTTCCCTCCATTTCTTGGGTCCAAATAGACTGAAAAGAAGCCCTTTTAACTTCTTCCCCAACCTCCCGCTGGCCTGCAGACACCCACACTAGTGGATGCTGCTCTCTCATTGGCTGTAGGTGATCGCTGATGTTTTTTCAATCAGAACACATTTCACACAGCATGATTTGAATCACCGACAGCTCCAGATATTTAGCATGCCAAGTATCTGACGGGTGTTGGCGACTCATCTGAGATTCTCTCAGATGGCGTCTTTGATAGTTCACACTGTGTGATTGTTACTCACGTGAACGAGCACCGATTTGCCTGTAATTTCAGGCATTTGTCTGTGATTTCTGAAAACCTGTCGTCGAGTCAAAATCAGAGCTAAAATCATGCAGTCTGAACTCAGCATAAGTCATGTGCTGCGTCCCAATTCATATACTATCCATACTAAATAGTATTCAAAAATAGAATAAGTACGTCCCAAACTGTAGTATGTTGAAAAGAGTATGCCAAAGGTATTACTTCCGTTAAAAATTCGAAGTGTAGAACCGTCCGTACTCTATATGTTAATATTGCCCACAATACATTGCGCATTGGATGTGAATTCAATTAGAACTACAAACTCGGGTAAAAAGTGTAAACAAACTACAAACATGGCAGATGCAGGTGACCAAGCGTCAAGCAGAGAGGCTTCGGTAAAGTTGTTTGAATGACTGTTAATCAATATCTAGCCAATTGGAACATATTTAAACCGTGTTTTCCATGCTATATTTCATCTGCAACAACAGTGTGAACTTATATAAAGACAAGTTTGGACATTAACTTCTGATTGCATTACTATCCAAAGGCCTGAGGAGATTTCTCTGCATGAAAGACTTGAGGATGTCAGATTAACACACAGCTGAATCTCCAATAAGGTAGGTAATTAAATATGAAAGAAATGTGGATGATGTGTCAAGATGATTGACAGGGGACATAACTAAGCAACATAACGATTTGTTAATGAGGAAGTAGTATGTCCCAATGCTTGCATACTCTTCTGTTACACACTCAAAAGTTTGTACTTTTTCTTCAGATACTTTTAGGACGTTGTTCTAGTATGCGAATCGAGACGCAGCAATGGTCAAATGTCCAACAGTTGTTAGATGTGTCATGACTCCTCAGCCGCTCGTTATCCATGCAGCTCTTCATTGCAAACCATGTCATTGGAGAAAGGGTTATACATTCGGTACAGCAGAGGACTGTTCGTATGATGTGCGTAGGTGACGGATCTCCATCTACAGCATGCACAGATTCTCCTCAGCAAACAGGACACTTCTCGCAACAAATATGTTTATAAAATACCTGAATTTCTTCTGATGCATGATTAAAAGATTAAAAAGAAAACCCTGGAAAACAGCAACAGGTTGAGCTTATTAAGTGTTCAGATTATGGCTATACCACATCTTTAAGCAGAGTGCACATGGTACAACTTTTCCTTGTCAGACAGTGCAATGAACTTCAGCTTAGTACCTTATTTATCAGAGGATGCCACAGTGGAATGAACCGCTAACTATTCCAGCATATGTTTTACGCAGCGGATGCCCTTCCAGCTGCAACCCAGTACTGGGAAACACCCATACACACTTATTCTCTCACACACACACACACACACACACACTCATACACTAAGGCCAATTTTCTTTACCCAATTCACCTGTAGCGCATGTCTTTGGACTGTGGGGTAAACCGGAGCAAGCGGAGGAAACCCACACCAACATGGGGAGAACATGCAAACTCCACACAGAAATGCCAACTGTGAGACAACCACTGAGCCACCGTGCCGGCCCAATAATAACAATAATAATAAAGGGCGGTATGGTGGCTCAGTGGTTAGCACTGTCGCCTCACAGCAAGAAGGTCACTGGTTTGAGTCCCGGCTGGGCCAGTTGGCATTTTTGTGTGGAGTTTGCATGTTCCCATGTTGGCGTGGGTTTCCTCTGGGTGCTCCGGTTTCCTCCACAGTCCAAACACATGTGCAACCCCTGATATATACTGTAAGGGACTAAGCCTTAGGAAAATGAATGAACGAATGAATTATTATTATTATTATTTTTGCACAGAATTACTATAATAACAATAATAATATCTACATCTATAATTGTAATTTCATAATGTTTATGTTCATAATGTTATTTAATAAATTTGTACATTTATTAAAGCTGTATATACAAAGAACACGTTCAATGAACAATTAAAAACTTTATTAAATAACATTATCACAAATGTTATTGCTCATTGATCACATTAGTTAATGCATTAAAAAAGTAGTTCACTTCTGATTTCACTATGGTCACTATTGACTTCCATAGTATTTTCCCTACTACGATAGTCAATGATGAACATTAAACCTTTTTTATGTATATATAACAGAAAATGAAGAAACTCCTACATGTTTGTAACTGGTTTGGTGTGGAAGTGAACTAATTCTTTACCTAATGCTAATAAATGAGATCTTATTGAAACTTTTTTCCATGAGAATAATCATAGAAATGTCACAAATTCATTGCATTTTTGACCCTATTCATCCTAAAAATCTCTAAAAGTAGTCTCAGACAGTAAAAATCCTATCATATGCACTCGGCTTTGGTTCATCCACACCATACAGACACCGTCTACACAGACATGAGCTTTGATTGATAGCTTAATAAGGTGGTCTCCTCGACACCGAGAGTGTTTGTATCAGTATATAGTACATTATACATTCCCATCTACGACGCCATCATCTCTTGCTGAATATCAGGGTCCTCAAAAGTCCATGTACAGTAATGCTTGTCCATGTCAAACACACACAAACACACACACACACACCGCTGAAGTATTGAGTTCAGACCCTAATGCTCATCAGGGGTGGACAGTAAAACCACAGCACAAAATCGGCTGCAGTTTCCCCGTCCAAGGCACAATCTGACGTCTAGAAGCTGTGGTGCGGTGCATTTCAGAGGGAGATTCGGGCACAGTGATGTTTGAGCTTGCAGGGCAGAACACCTCGGTTCAGCTGGTAAAACTCAACTAGTTGCAGCAGGTCAGAGAAACGCGTGTGTCCGTCGTCCAGACTGTAGAAGAGCTCGCTGTTCTCTTCAACCTGACCGTCACACACACAGTCAGATGTAGTCAGAGGTAAACGGCACAGTAAAGACTTACAGTGGGGGAAATAAGTATTGAACAGGTCATGTTTTTTTCCTGGGAATAAACTTTTCAAAAAGGAGCTGTTGACATGGAATTGAACCAGATTTTGGTAAAAACCCAAACAATACAAACATAAAAATAAAACAAAACTAAACAAATCTGAATGAGTTATGTGTAATAACAGTGGAATGACACAAGGAGAAAGTGCTGCACTACCATTCATTCATTCATTTTCTTTTTGGCTTAGTCCCTTTATTAATCTGGGGTCGCCACAGTGGAATGAACTGCCAACATATCCAGTATATGTTTTATGCAGCGGATGCCCTTCCAGCCGCAACCCATCACTGGGAAACACCCATACACTCACATTCACACACATACACTACGAACAATTCAGCTTACTCAATTCACCTATAGCACATGTGTTTGGACTTGTGGGGGAAACCGGAGCACCTGGAGGAAACCCACGCCAACACGGCGAGAAGATGCAAACTCCACACAGAAATGCCAACTGACCCAGCCGAGGCTCAAACCAGCGACCTTCTTACTGTGAGGCGATAGTGCTACCCACTGCGCCACTGAAACGTATTTAATACTTTATATAAAAGGCTTTTTATAATGATGGCAGCTTAAAGACGCCTCTCATATGGAGAATGAAGTCACATGCATTGCTCAGGTGTGAGTTTTTCACAGACTTTAAAAATCTTGATGGTTCTGTGGGTCTCGTTTATCAAATCTGAGCTTTATTTTGTATTTTCTATTGGATTCAAGTCAGGTGATTGGTTGGGCCATTCTACAGCTTGATTTTCTTTCTCTGAAAGCATTTGAGAGTTTCCTTGGCTGTGTTTTGCATCATTGTCTTGCTGAAATGTCTTCATCTTCATCCTCCTGCTAATGTAGATGTTGGACTGAAGCAGCTGATATTCATTTACACTGACGAAGGGCAGAGGGTTGCTGAAGAACTACTGAGAGATTTTAGCTGCTGTCTGGGCTTTCACTGCCTTTCTATACCTCCTTTCTTCATGTGTTCAATACTTTTTCCCCCTTGAAAATTTCAAGTCAACAGCACCTTTAGAAATATGTTTTCTGAGAAAAATAGTGACATGTTCAATACTTACTTCCCCCACTCTACAGTACATGAACAAGGGATGCTTTTTGAAGAAAAATAAATAAATAAATAAATAAATAATTTAATTAATTAATTGATTGATTGATTGATTGATTGTGAGAACAAATCTTGGTTAGACTATTTTTAAGGAAACTTTAAATCAATTTACTTGAGACATAATTTACCACTTAGAAAAACTTATTTTGGTCAAGCTTGTTTTTCTTTTAGAGCCTCGCATCAGTGGAATTTAACACCACAATCTGTTAGAGAATGTGTATCATTTAATTCATTCATTCATTCATTTTCTTTTCGGCTTAGTCCCTTTATTAATCTGGGGTCGCCACAGCAGAATGAACTGCCAACTTATCCAGCATATGTTTTACGCAGCGGATGCCCTTCCAGCTGCAACCCATCAATGGGAAACACCCATACACTCTCATTCACACACATACACACTACGGATAATTTAGCTTACCTAATTCACCTATAGCGCATGTCTTTGGACTTGTGGGGGAAACCGGAGCACCCGGAGGAAACCCACGCCAACACGGGGAGAACATGCAAACTCCACACAGAAATGCCAACTGACCCAGCCGAGGCTCGAACCAGTGACCTTCTTGCTGTGAGGCGACAGCGCTACCTACTGCGCCACCGCGTCGCCCCTTATCATTTAATTCATTTAAGTATAATTTTAAGAAATCAACTTTTTAAATTGTAATAATCAACATTGGGAACACTATTTTTTTTGCCGTTGTTGTTGTGGTTGTTTTTTGTTGTCCATTTAAGTCCATTTTATAGTTTGAATTGGTATTTTTATTGGTATAGGCTTTAAACATCTGGCAAAGGGACTATCAATAGAAACTAGCCTTTGGGCTAATTTGGGTACATTTATGTTCTTGAGGAATGTTGATTAATGTACACTGTCCCTTGTTGTGAAATAAAATAAATTGAAATTGAAATCAACTAACTTTTATTAGAGCATTTGTGGATCGTTGGGTTAGGGATACTAGAATAATTGGATTTATTTGTAGTTATCGAATACCTAAAAAGTTACATTTTAGACACAATACTGTGCTTTTTCTGTACTCTTTTTTCGTTTTTTTTTGCATTCAGACTGTCCCAAGTCAGACTTTTCCCAAACAGAAAAAGCACAGAATGTGCCTTAAATGTAACTTTTTAGGTATTCGATAATTGCCAACACATCAGATTATTCTAGTATCCCTAACCCAATGGTCCACTAACGCTCTAATAAAAGTTAGCTCATTTTAATTTAAATTTATTTTATTTCACCACCAGGGAAAGTGTACATATATGTATAATATTGATATTTTAATTAATTAAATTTTTTAATTGTGAAGTATGATAAAATAGACTAATTTCTTCATGGTCCTTGTCATTTTGAGGTTTTAATACCATGTACAGACAGCATAAAGACAGTCCAAATAATCTAATCAGGAAAATATGTAAATTATTAGCTACTTTTAATAAAATAAAAAAGTAGAAATTCATATATATCATTTGGATGATTTCATTTGGAATTGTTCTACATCATGGCAAAAGAGCAAGTTTTTACACATTTTACACATGTACACACATAAACAAAATGTTTAATGCATTAATAAAATTGAAAGTTATTGTAACGGAAAAGGGGCGACGCGGTGGCGCAGTGGGTAGCACGTTCGCCTCACAGCAAAAAGGTCGCTGGTTCGAGCCTCGGCTGGGTCAGTTGGCATTTCTGTGTGGAGTTTGCATGTTCTCCCCGTGTTCGCGTGGGTTTCCTCCGGGTGCTCCGGTTTCCCCCACAAGTCCAAAGACATGCGGTATAGGTGAATTGGGTAAGCTAAAATTGTCCGTAGTGAATGAGTGTGTATGAATGTTTCCCAGTGATGGGTTGCAGCTGGAAGGGCATCCGCTGCGTAAAACATATGCTGGATAAGTTGGCGGTTCATTCCGCTGTGGCGACCCCAGATTAATAAAGGGACTAAGCCGAAAAGAAAATGAATGAATGAATGTAACGGAAAATTATTAAACAAATATTTTCTTTAAATTATAGGAAATACAAACTTAATAATCTCCTATTGAGTGACAAACAGATTTATTAGGGGCCAAGCACCGCAGGGGCGAAGGCACCTATTGTTTGTGTTAGCATTCCTATTATTATTATTATTATTCTTCCGTTTCTTCTTCTTCTTCCACCGGATTTGAATGGCAGCCCATATAACCGTATGCGGGAAAGTTGTATAATTTGGCACAATGATAGAGGGCAGTCTCAACATTAACCAGAGCAAACCTGAAGTCTCTAACTCAAACTCTCTAGCGCCACCACTTGTCCAAAGTTTCACTTATGTTTATCATTATAACTTTTGAACCTGTTTGATCGAACTTGTTCTAGGCCGCTTATCCGATTTTCACCAAAATTGAATCACATGATGACGATGCTGACCAAAAGTTATGGACTTCAAGTTGATTAGACAAACCGTTTTCGTTTAACTTGTGTAACGTAGGGCTTGCGAAAATGGACTTGAGGCGATATCTCCATAATGCATTGACGTATTCACACCAAACTTGGTGTGTGTTATGACAACCATGGTCTGAGGTAATCTGCAGCGTTTCGGCGCACTGCCCCCTAGTGGTCCGGATATACAAGAAAATGCTTTTTTTGCTTATAACGTCTCAACCCTTCATCCAAAACTCATAAAACTGGTCTCTTCACATCTGACTGAGCATACCGAGTCAAATGATTTCTGATTTTCCCAGGTCAGCCATTTTGGGTGTCGGCCATTTAGATTTTTGTCAAAAAATGCTATATATTGCAAACATATTCATGTATCTTTACAAAACATGGTATGCATCTTCGACACCATGCCCTGAAAGTACTCAAAAATTCTGGAGCAGCGCCACCTTGTGGCCAAAAGTTATTAGCAGTTTTTGAAAAATGCTAATAACTTTTTCTAAACTTTTCTCATTTACATAACACTTGTTTTGCTACATTCCCTATATCATGCCGAGACCACTGATACCAAATATGCCAAAATCAACTAAACTTCCTGTCCGCCATTTTGTTTTTTCCTGAAAATAAATTTTTTCTAACTCCTCCTAGACCGTTTTTCCAATTTTCACCAAATTTGACTCAGATGTTCTTCAGACCATGCTGGCAAAAAGCTATGGAATTCATGTTGATATGCAACATGGTTTTCGTTTACACCACCGACAAATGTGCTGGCACGATGTCAAAGATCATCTGAGGGTGTAATTCTGCAACGTTTAAACACATTGACGCTGAACTTTAGGGGTGTCATTGGCGCCTTACAATAACCACCACAAATAAATTTGGTAACAGCACCACCTTGTGGTCACGCGTTATAAACCCTTAACTAACCATCAATAATGAATCTTCCAAAATGGCTAATAAATGTTGATTGCATAGGTTTCTTATGGTATTATGTGATATAATTGATTTCAAATAATTCCTTGGGTCTTGCTGAGAACATTGATACCAAACATGCCATATTTGGGCAAACTTCCTGCCTGCCATATTGATTTTGTTCAAAAAGCTTCTTTTACAAACTCCTCGACCGTTAATTCATTTTCACCAAATTTGACTCTGATCATCTTTAGGCCATGCTGACCAAAATTTAAGGAAATCATATCGATCAGCGAAATGGTTTTCGTTTACGGCATCAACAAATGTGCTAGCAGGACATCAAAGTGCATCTGACGCTGTAACTCTGCAATGCTTAAACATATTGACACTGATCTTTAGGTCTGTCATTGGCAACTCACAATGACCCCAACATATAAATTTGGTAACAGCGCCACCTAGTGGTGAGGAGTTATTAACCGTTCACTAACCATCAATAATGAATAAAAAATTTGCTAATAACTTTAGACTGCACATGTTTATTTGTTGCTTTTGGCCTCTGAACTGCTTTGCTCATTCTGCCTCTAGACTGCTTTGTTCATTCTGCCTCTGAAGTGCTTGGCCCCTTAATTGCCGCTTTCAGCTATATTTTAGTTTGAATTTGCAATGCTGTTATGCAATACATATTCTGAAACAGATTTTATTAATCATTTTGTTTTCTTTAAATTGTTAAATTAAATAAATATAATTTTGAATACATGTAATAACATTTCAATTGTTATGTTTTAATAAAAATAATTAAATTGAACGCTTAAAGAAAAACAACGTTATTCAGAAAGAAAATGTTTATTCAGACTTACCGGTATGATCTGAAAGTGTTTGATTTTCTGTGTATGGCACAGTGACAGAACAAATGTCCTCGGGTTGCTTTGGCTGTCCCGTACCAGAAACACCCTGCAAAGACAAAATGAATCAATATATTTCAAATTAAAACTCCAAAACCTTTATTTTGGTGCATCTTTATTGCTTTAAAATGCCTGTTCCAGTGTAAATTTTGACAGCAAATTTTGATTTAGTTTTAATCATATTTTAGTCTTTATTCATTTTAGTTTCAGTCTAGTTTTAGTTTCATAAGATTTTAGTTGACTAAATCTACTCTAGATTTAGTTGACTAAAACATATTTGGTTCAATTTAAGTGTAATTTAATTAAAATATTGTGTACATATATTCATACTAAATATTCTAACTTAAAAATAAATAAAACAGTCTCATTAAAATATGGAATATAGCTTTTCCGTAGAAGACCAAAATTTAGGTTTGCATTGTTTATTTCAACCCAGGCTCATTGCGGATACGTACCAAGGTCTACATTTCTGAGAACAGTGAAATACGTAACTGGAGGTACGTCTGCTTGCAGTTTTTGTTTTTGCAAATCCAACAGAGGCCACTGTGTACGCTTTGCATCCCAAGTCCAATAGTGTACGTAGCGAGCTACTGGGCAAACTGGTAACACCAGAAAAAAACGTCCTCACGGAGGTAAGTGGTCGGCAGTAGCGTGAAAAGGAACAGAATCCGTCGGCATCATCATACCACCCTATAGCGTTAATTTTTAAGACGAAATGGAGCAAGACGTACCTCTGGGTACGTATTACATACATATTTCGCAGTCTCCAGAAATGTAGACAGGGGTACGTATCCACAATGAGCCTGTGTTGGTTTATTTATATCATAAGTAATATGCAAAATTATTTGTCGGCCCTCTTCATCACAACACTAAAGTTAACAGTAAATAGGATTACAAGTACCTTGATATTTTGTGATAAAAACCAAACAAACCAAAAAAATCTGTATTATTATTAGGTTTGAAATGAACCATACCCATCAACGAGACCCTGCTGAGTGATTAATTTGTGAGCCTCTTCGCGGGACAGTTTGCTGTGAAACCACGGCTGAGCCACATGGATTGCTAGAGGAGAGGACGACATCATGAGTGTCAGAAAGACATCATTAGTGTGTTTTTGTTTTCTGTATTTGGTTGAGGTGTATGTGCTGACCTATGCTGGACATGGAGCTCTGAGAGGCAGACGGACTGCCATGAGAGCTCAGCCTGTGACAGCTTTTCCTCTGCAAGAAAACAACACACACAACACTTGTTACACACAGTGTTACGAAGCAGAGTCTTATGCTTTTCAAACTACAAGACACACTGTTTTCAGGCTACTTCCATTATGTTCCCATCCAAAATTAGAATTTCGCATAAAACATTTGCGAATAAAGCAGAATTTCCATCCAATGAGTCAAAGAGAATAAAATCATCACTTCATGATAAATTGGTGGCAAATATCAAAAAGTAAAGTGTAATTTGCTGCAATAGTAAAAGTCACTGTGGGCCTTTTTTCTTATCAGCATAGCGGCAGATTCAGAAAGATGCTAATGAGGGAGAGACGGTCACTAATGGGCGGGGCTTTCTCCCTTTGATGATATGTGCAAAGCGAGAATGCCAATCAAAGGGCTCTATTTTAAGGATCTAGGTGCAAAGTCTAAAGCACATGGTGCAAAAGCATTAAGGGCATGTCCGAATGCACTTTTGCTATTTTAAGAACGGAAAAATACAGTTTGCACCCGGCCACATGGTCAAACAGGGTTGTGCTTATTCTCTTAATGAGTTATGGGTGTGTTTTGAGCATAACGTGCATTAAACCAATCAGAGTCTCATCTCCCATTCCCTTTAAGAGTCAGTTGTCTCGCTATGGCGCATGTGCTATTTACATGGCGGACTTTGTAAATGGAAAAACTGAATGCTTCACTAGTGAGAAAACAGTTAAACAGACCATCTGCAGTGCGAGGATAAAGAACCAGCCTCCTCTATTCGGCCTCTTTATTTTCTCTTTATTTTACTTTTACTCTACTTTACTTTCGTGGATAATGAAATGGTGTTGTACTCACTCCACTGAAGACATCCATTACCCTACATATTTAATTTCATTTTGTTAAGCGCCAAGATTTGTTTCAAAACTATTTCTAAATTCAGTTCTAATTTCCAGCAAACGAATAAATGAACAATAATAACGAAGTGTGGTCAAAAAACTGAGTTATATCCAAACACACGTCCTATTCTTATGCCCCATATGGTCCAAAACCTGACAAATCTAAACTTGTTTTTATTAAAACTAATATAAATATGCATATAATAAATAATACTACTAATAATAATAACATTATACAAATGCAAATTGTCATGAATAAACTGAAAAAGCCCCCTGAGATGAAGGCATGGAGGCAGTGGTTTTTATATTTATGTAGAAAATAATATTTTTGTAACATTTTAATCCTTCAATTTTTTTCATATGTAAAGATATTTGTGTATTGCTGTACATCCTGTGTGTATTAAGCAATGTGTAAGCATTTGGACCTGCATAGGCGCATAACTAACGCGCTCTGCGCTGGACTTCAGAGCAGCTTTTATTTGGTCAATAGCGCGCTCTATTTCAGTTCCTCAAAATAGCAACGTGCCAACAATGTGCCTTAGCACACCTTCTTTATAGTTCGAAACACCCATGAGTCCACAAAGTGGGGCAAATGGATTTGCTATTTAAACAACGTGGCGCAAAACGGGAAAATTACAGTTGCGCTGGTCTTAAAATAGCAACAAATCGCGCTAAACACGTCTTGTGCCTTATTGCGCCGGGTGCATAATAGGGCCCAAAGTGTTTCTGCAGACTGTTTTTACCAAGTCTGATTATAAAAAATACAATTAATACATTTTTACCATTAGAAGCTGGTTATATTCACAGACTGTTGCCACACAGCTGTGTTTAAACCCCTTACAAAAGAGATTTTTTCATGTCATCAAAGGGAAAGCCCCACCCATTAGTGACAATCTCTCCCTCATTAGCACAAGACATTAGTCTTGTTTTTGAATCTGATTATGCTGACACACAGGCTTTTGTAGCTCCGCCCTCTTCTGAAAAAATCTAATTTGAATTTAAAGTGACAGTCACCAAAACAGCACAATTTGGATCAAAGATTAAAAGGGGCAGTTTAAAAGAGTTATAAAACATTATCTGTGAGTTATTTTGTGCTGAAACGTCACACACACACTCATCATCAGACATCAGAGATTTATTTTAGATATATTTAGTAAAAAGGGGCGTAATAGGTCCCCTTTAACAAACAACTATATTACACACTACATAAAAGACACATTATAGGAGTATTTTAAAACCTTTTGGGACATTACCCTCCATGACAGACCCTCTTCCACAGCCACCGACAGTGCCTCTGATGGGTTCTCGATCACCCGAGTCTTGTGTCCTGAGAAGTCTATGGCCACCAATGAGTTCTCTGAGATGCTCCTCTGAAAACACACACAAACACACAACACTCAATCTCACAGAATAGAAACATAGATTTATTTGGGGGGCTAATTATGCATTTTTTTATTGGTATCAGCTCTCCTAAGCCTAATACTTTATTTTATGTCAGCTGTCATGCAAACCTCATCCATTAGGTGGCGTAAAAATGCATCTTCAGGTGTGTTTTCCAACTCAAATGTGCATGTGCTTCACACATATACACATTTGAGCTTATGTATTTTCATATAATAGATGTGCTTAATTGCAACAAATCACTCCAAAACCTGTTTTACTGGTTGTTAGTATCATCATCTTTTTTCTCTCTCTTTTTGTTCATCATTTTACATATTAGAAGTCCCAAATATACATATTTACAATGTCTGTCTTTATTACAGATGCTTACATTTACCCATGTCTTTATAGGGTGTATTTGTATTAATGATATAGATACTTTATCAGTTAGGAAAGAAATAATATAATTTCTAATTTAATAACATAGTTGTGTATTAGTTCATAATATAATTATGTATTATTAAATACAGTTGAATACAACATTATTAACCCTCTTGTATTAAAATTAAATAAAATAAATGTGCTGAGAAAATAAAATAAAATAATAAACTAAAATAATAAAATAAACTAAAATAAAACATTTAAATAAACTAAAATAAAATAAAAAATGTAAACAAAATAAAATAAAATAATAAAATAAAATAATAAAATAAATAATATATATATATATATATATTTTTAAATAAAATAAAATAAAATAAAACATAAATATATAAGACTTTCTCCACAAGAAACATATAACAGGAAAAACTATGAAAAAAGCATTGTTCTGTTAAACATCACTTGGAAAAATAAATTCACAGGAAGGCAAATAATTTGTATATAAACTCTATAAGCATACTACAAAAATGCAAGTGTTGATTTAGGACTCTGTATGGGCAGATTCATTCACTCATTCAATCATTTTCCTTCAGCTTAGTCCCTTTATTTATCAGGGGTCGTCACAGCAGAATGAACCGCCAACTTATCCAGCATATGTTTTACACAGTGGATGCCCTTCCAGCTGCAACTTGTAGATATCATCACTTATCAATCAAATTTCATCTGTAAAGCCACTCTACAGATGATTATAGTGTGATTAGATCATCTACAAAATCTCTGAATAGTCTGTCTGTGCATTCAGACGTGGATTTAATTTGCTCTCTCTCTGATGGGTCTTAGTTGGATATGAATTTTGTTATTCTTGTACACGAACACTGGTTACTTTGTTCAGACGCCGCTTAAGGACTTTGAGTTTTGAGGCTTATGCTCTTGTGCTGCTGTTCAAGAGTTCTCTCGCTTATCTAACAAAAGAAGCATTTCCCTTCCACACTGATCCCTATAGAGAGAGAAAGCAGCGATTATGACATCTGAAAGGCCTTTAATCTGTGCCATTTGTCCATGTCCATACAAACACACTAATACACCAGCTGATGGCAGAACAAATTTGCACACACACACAGCAGATTCACCTCATTCTAATGAAAATGCTGCTTTGTGATCGAGTAACAAAGTGAAAGTCTGCAAATCATCACTTTTCGAGAACATGTCAGTGTCATGCATTGCAATATAATTCATGGAAATAAGAAACTGTATTTTGATGAATTGCATACCTGAATGCTGAGCCTAAAATGTGCATTATGTTCACTATTTGCAGTATTTTTAAGAACATGTTTATGTTTGGGCATCATGGTGGCGCAGTGGTTATCACGATCGCCTCACAGCAAGAAGGGCGCTGGTTCGAGCCTCGGCTGAGTCAGTTGGCGTTTCTGTGTGGAGTTTGCATGTTCTCCCCGTGTTCACGTGGGTTTCCTCCAGGTGCTCCGGTTTTCCCAAGTCCAAAGACTTGCGCTATAGGTGAATTGGGTAAGCTAAATTGTCCATAGTGTATGAGTGTGAATGAGTGTGTGTGGGTGTTTCCCAGTGATGGGTTGCAGCTGGAAGGGCATCCGCTGCGTAAAACATATGCTGGATAAGTTGGCAGTTCATTCCGCTGTGGCGACCCCTGATTAATAAAGGGACTAAGCCGAAAAGAAAATGACTGAATGAATGAATGAATGTTTAATAATGCTGGTTTTGATGTATCATAAAACAGCAATATCAACTATTTACTAAAGGAATGATGAATGCTTGATTCTGATTGGCTTATGAGCACTCCAAGGTGTGGAGTTATTTTCGCTAAAGTAGTTCCAGGCAGGTTTTTAGTGCAGTTCCGTATCACTACGCTGAATGATTTCAGTGATTTTACAGTTACAACAATCAAAGAAAACACAACAGTAGGCTTTGGATGAGATGTGTAAGAAACTAGTGCTACACACAGGAGCAGTTTGAGGACTAAAACCTGACAAATGTCTGACAGTGTTTTCAAGTGAGGTAAACGAAGAATAAGCTTAATAATTGACTCCAGTTTGTTAAACTATTAGAAATGTCACTATATATTATTTCCAGTGCCGGCCCGTCCAACAGGCAATATAGGCGGTCGCCTAGGGCCCCGCGTATCTTGGAGGGCCCGACGAACGCTGCTCTTATATATTTACTGTGAACGTAAGCGCGAGGACGAGCGTGTACATATGAATGTACAATGCACAAACCCCATTAAACCCGATACAATTCACAACAACGGTGAGGGAAAAATAACAACCTCCACATTTCATTAAAAGAATAGCTCTGTATTATTCATACATGACAAATAGCTGAAAGTGATAATAAATACACAACGACAGTATGAATAAAAGCAGAATATATTAGAAACATACCCAGCAGCACCACACTCTATTTTGCATAACAGCGCCCGCGATCGCCTATTGGGTGAACTAGAATGACGTAACGTCCTACACAGACTCCACATATCTCTCCAAACTTCTCACGTTCGATGTAAAGCCGAAAAAGTGTCTTTATGTCTTAAGTAATATAATGTCACAAGTGTCGTTGCTATTTTTAATCAATCTTAATCGAATTTTAATTTGAAATGAAATGGCGTCGAAACGGCATCTTTGCGGAGCCAAAAAAAAAGGAGAAAAGAAAAACAGGAAGAAAAGCAAGCTCAAAGTAAAGGTATGTTCTGCTATGCATAATACATTATTTAGTAGTGTAGTATTAGGACTTGTGCCCATGATCACAGAAATACTTGTGTGATATGTGAGAAAAAAAAATAGGGCACATTCAGCATGTTTCATTAAATAATCAATGAATTATCTATCCCACTAATTCACCCTGCTGAAAAAACACAGGTTTCCCCCTCATTTTGTCAAAATCGAATTTTACCCACTGTCCAACATCGAATTCAAAGTTTAGTTTGTTTAAATCTCTGTGTGAAAACAAGCTAAAATGTCTCCTGCATTTCTAGTTAGTTATGCATATATTTGTATGTTATTCATTTACAAAAAAATGCATTTGATTCATGTTTTATTTGTATATCTCAAACTTATATACTTTATTTTTTTAAATGAGCGTTTTCTGGCTTGCAAACTTATTTGTTTAAATCCGAGTAAATATTTTTACATATGTATTATAGGTTAAACATGTTACAGTTAATAAAAATGTATACACTTAAATATTAAAATTGTAATTTTTTTGTGTTTTCTTCTCACTGTTTTTACACCAGTGGGCCCAATTTATTTATCTCGCCTAGGGCCCCTCAACCCTACGGGCTGGCACTGAATATTTCTGTAGTATTTCTGTACTTCCTTTATTCTTATTTCCATTTATTATTATTATTATTATTATTATTATTATATATCTTATTATTTTAATTTTTATTTCATTTGTTTTATTGTCACATGAATCTATCAAAAAATATAAAAAATTAATGTAATTAGTTTAATTAGCATTGCAATAATATTACTGTATTATTAAATAATTTAATAATGCAAAGCAAATCCTAAAACAGCATTATTTTCTGTTAGAATAATTCAATTAGAATAATTGCTATTATTGTTTTTTGTTATTTAATTATATATATATATATATATACATAACGTAATGTTGTAATTAGACTTTACTAAAGTTTTAAGAAAACATTTTAGGTATTATAGTTTATAATATATAATGAAATGAAACTAAAATTGACATTTTAAAAATGTAAAAAACAATCTACATTTTAAATAAGACAAAAAATATATTTAAAACTGAACTTGTTAGCTGTAAAGTTTTTACTTTTCAACTTTAAATTTTAATAATTAAAATCAAAACAGAAAATATAAGAACAAAATAATAAGTCTAACAATTACAGTAGTAAAAACTACAACAGTATATCTATATGACACTAAAATAACACTGCAGGGGAAAGAGTCAAGTACATATTTACAGATAGACAGCAAAATGTTCCCACAACGCTGTCATTTTAAGCCACCGCTATCAGTTTTAAGTTGTCATTTTGTTTCTAATGAAAAAAATTTTTTGCCAAGGGTGTGCTGAGCAAAAAATAATATAGTATTTCAGTGTTGGTTTTTACTGTACAACATGTATTTATGGTCATCATGGAGCCTCTCGGTGGTTCAAACATTCATGCTGTGCTAAACATACATGACAGATTATGGACTATGGTCTGTGTGTGTGGCTCACCATTGGAGAGCTCTTCTGCTTCTGATACGGCTGAATGAAGTTCTGGTAAAGCTGCATGCCATACTGTAAACAAACAGACAAACAGATTACAGTTTGTATACTGGCTAAATACTGCAATATTTATAGTCTCATTCATTCATTTTCCATCGGCTTAGTCCCTGATTTATCAGGGGTCGCCACAGTGGAATGAACTGCCAACTATTCTGGCATATGTTTTATGCAGCGGATGCCCTTCCGGCCGCAACCCAGTACTGGGAAACACCCATACACACTCATTCACACACATACACTACAGCCAATTTAGTTTATTCAATTCACCTATAGTGCATGTGTTTGGACTGTGGGGGAAACCGGAGGAAACCCACGCCAACGCGGGGAGAACATGCAAACTCCACACAGAAATGCCAACTGACCCAGCCGGGACTCGAACTCGAATAAAAATATACAAAAAATATGTAATAATTTCTATTTTTTTTAAACATTTCCTAAGTGATGTTTAATAGAACAAGAACATTTTCACAGTATTTCCTAAAAAACAATTAATACTTTTATTCAGTAAAGATGCAGTTTAAAATACATGTACAATTATTAAAAACATTTTATAAGCATAAGATGGTTCACAAAAACTCAGAACTAATATGAAAAAATCCACTCATTGATTTTACAATGTTTAAACCTTACCACTGCATATACACTCACCGGCCACTTTATTAGGTACACCTGTCCAACTGCTCATTAACGCAAATTTCTAATCAGCCAATCACATGGCAGCAACTTAGGCATGTAGACATGGTCAAGACGATCTGCTGCAGACGATCTGCCCCCATCAGAATGGGGAAGAAAGGTGATTTAAGTGACTTTGAATGTGGCATGGTTGTTGGTGCCAGACGGGCTGGTCTGAGTATTTCAGAAACTGCTGATCTACTTGGATTTTCACGCACAACCATCTCTAGGGTTTACAGAGAATGCAGAAGAGCATCTCTGATTGCAAAACACGCCCAACCTTGAGACGGATGGGCTACAGCAGCAGATAACCACACCGGGTGCCACTCCTGTCAGCTAAGAACAGGAAACTGAGGCTACAATTCACACAATCTCACTAAAAGTGGGCAATAGACGATTGGAAAAACGTTGCCTGGTCTGATGAGTCTCGATTTTTGCTGCGACATTCGGATGGTAGGGTCAGAATTTGGTGTCAACAACATGAAAGCATGGATCCATCCTGCTTTGTATCAACGGTTCAGGGTGGTGGTGGTGGTGTAATGGTGTGGGGGATTTTTGTTTTTGGCACACTTTGGGCCCATTAGTACCAATTGAGCATCGTGTCAACGCCACAGCCTACCTGAGTATTGTTGCTGACCATGTCCATCCCTTTATGACCACAGTGTACCCATCTTCCGATGGCTACTTTCCAGCAGGATAATGTGCCATGTCATAAAGCGTGAATCATCTCAGACTGGTTTCTTGAACATGACAATGAGTTCACTGTACTCAAATGGCCTCCACAGTCACCAGATCTCAAACCAATAGAGCACCTTTGGGATGTGGAGGAAACGAAGATTCTCATCATGGATGTGCAGCCGACAAATCTGCAGCAACTGTGTGATGCTCTCATGTCAATATGGACCAAAATCTCTGAGGTATATTTCCAGTACCTTGTTAAATCTCTGACACGGAGGATTAAGGCAGTTCTGAAGGCAAAAGGGAGTCCAACCTGGTACTAGTAAGGTGTACCTAATAAAGTGGCTGGTGAGTGTATATTATATCATGAACAAAATAAACTACATCATTTTTATACTCGTTTGTGTGGGAAATCCTTGAAAGCAACTGAAAATGAATGACCTCAGATTGCCGCTTGTATAAAGGATCCCTTTAAAGACTGCAGGATCTGTTTTTGTACTCTAATTCATAATTAATAGGTGAAACAATGGGGACAAACCTGAGAGAGAGAGAGTCAGTTCTCACCTTGAAGAGGCGCATGGCTGTAACCCAACACGTCCTGGTCTGCTCATCATCTGCACACAGCAGTTTCAGATCACGTGCAGAACTCGACTTGCTGGCCTGGATATACAGTATAAAGAGACATAAATGGTTACCATTCCGTTGAGAGTCAAACATACATAAAGTTGAAGTCAGAATTAATAGCCCTCCTGAATTATTAAAATGATTGTATATTTTTTTCTCCCAATTTCTGTTTAACAGAAAGAAGATTCTAAACATAATAGTTTTAATAACTCATTTCTAATAACTGATTTATTTTATCTTTGCCATGATGACAGTACATAATATTTTACTACATATTTTTCAAGATACTAGTGTTCAGCTTAAAGTGACATTTAAAGGCTTAACTAGGTTAATTAGGTAAAGTTAGGTTAACTAGGCAAGTCATTGTGTAACAATGGTTTGTTCTGTAGACAACTGAAAAAATATTGCTTAAGGGGGCTAATAATATTGAAATAAATCAAATAAGACTTTCTTTAAAAGAAAAAATATTATAGGAAATACTGTGAAAAATTCCTTGTTCTGTGTTACGAGTAGTTATTGTGTGTGTCACTTTCTCTCTTTCCTCTCGCTCTCTCTTAACTATTCGCAGGTGCAGCGGATTACGGCGGCTCGTGATTGGTGCTTGGATTGGCGGCGGCCGTATTTAAATCACCAGAGAACAAGGCTCCCCGCTCTCTCTCGACTTCGATTTTTTGATGTTGACAGTTGTACTCTGAATAACGAGTGTTTGTTGCTGATGTCTCTTGTTGGCGTTTTGCGAAAAGCCAATGTGAAGTTGTAAATTTCTACCGGAGACACCTGGTTTTCTGTGTCCCTGTCTAACGTTGGAGCGTGGTAGGGAGGTTGGTGCCTTTGTTAATTATTTTTGTTTTCTCCTGTGTTGTTAGTAGGGAGGGAAGTTTCCTCTAATTTAGTTAGTTTTGTTTATTGTCATTTATTTTGGCTTTGACCCCTCCCGATGTTACTTTGCTCCTTACTTTCTGTAAATAAACAATCTTTCTTGTTAATTTGGTTTGTGTTTGGTTTTGGATACCTTGGAGAAAGAGAGAGTGCGGGGGCACCAGGGATTATGTTTTTAATACCTGTTTTCTTGTTATGTTTTTGGTTTAATTTCCTTTTTTCTTAAAGATTTTCAATTCAATTTGTAACATCTGTTAAACATCATATGGGAAATATTTGAAAAAGAAAGAACAAAAATCACAGGAGGGCTAATCATTTAAAAATATAGGCAAAGTATCAGGCTTGCCACTCTAAGCCAAATGTGCAATTCCCTGAGTTCTCCCTGACATTCAATGACTTAAAAGCTTTTTTTTTTTAATGATCTATACTGTATAATGAATAGACAAACAGGCAGATGTTGCAATTTGTAGTTTGTAATGCTGAAGAAACATTGCAAAGTTCACGAAAGATAAGAAGCCAGACAGATTGTTTGATAGCAGTTTTATGGAAGGCAGAATAAGCAATAAATCTGAGACATAATAAAGCTTATTAAATCATAAAACCACTGGTAATTCTGACCTTGGATGCTGAAGGCTCGTTTAATTCAGTCTTAAAGTTATACTGATTTTAAAGCATGCGCAAAAGTCCAAAACGGTGTTATTTTTTGACAATTGAAAATACTGAATTACCTTCACACAGAAGCCATAGTCTGTCGGAGCTCCGTAAACTTTTTTGGCAGATAATAACGTGTAGACGTCGCTGTCACTAAACTCTGCGATGAACTGCAAGTGTCTGGGTTCCTTCAGAAAAGAGAAAATAATCATAACATTTCATTTATTCATTTTCCTTCAGCTTAGTCTCTATTTCAGGGGTCGCCACAGCGGAATCAACCATCAACTATTCCAGCATATGTTTTACACAGCGGACGCCCTTCCAGCCCCAACCCAATACTGGGAAACATCCATACACTCTCATTCACACACACACTCATATACTACGGCCAATTTAGTTTATTCAATTCACCTATAGCGCATGCACCTTCTTGCTGTGAGGCGACAGTGCTAACCACTAAGCCACATTGCCACCCCTATGATAATATTTCATCAGTAAAATATGAATTATGCATCCAAAACTATATCAACTTGCCATTTATTCCTAATTGAACCACTAAAAAAATTATGAGTCCACTGTATCTACAAAACAAATACAAAATGCTTTCTCCTCTGCTATCCAGATCATGATCATTTTTTAAAATTTTGTAAATTAATTTATTTCTTTTTAAAACTGATAATATTTTCTAAACTATAAACTTGCAAAAATGCAGGAAAAAAGCTGTAGCATCGTAATATATTCATTCATTCATATTCCTTTGGTTTAGTCCCTTATTTATTAGGGGTCACCACAGCGGAATGAACCGCCAACTATTCCGGAATATGTTTTACGCAGCGGATGCCCTTCCGGAAACACTTTGGTGTCACATGATCCTTCAGAAATAATTATAATATGCTGCTCAAGCTTTTCATTTAGAAAGTGATATTTTGTAACATTATAAATGTCTTTACTGTCACTCAATTGAATGTGTCTTTATAAGCAATGTTTATATTCTTCTCTTACTGTTTATATTATGTTTCTGAAGCAAGTTATTCTCACCAACTGTGGATGTATAAAATACAGCAAAAACAGGAATATTAGGTTACATCATTACATTACATATTGTACACATTATGTAGAAATAACACAAACCCTTGACCAATACACAGAATTATGTTCTTAATTATTACAATGATCAGATCATTTCATTGCAAAATGTCTATACATACATTTAACTGTTTTTATTTATTTATTGGGCTGCACGGTGGCGCAGTGGGTAGTACGTTCGCCTCACAGCAAGGTCACTGGTTCGAGCCTCGGCTGGGTCAGTTGGCATTTCTGTGTAGAGTTTGCATGTTCTCCCCGTGTTCGCGTGGGTATCCTCCGGGTGCTCCGATTTCCCCCACAAGTCCAAAGACATGTGGTATAGGTGAATTGGGTAAGCTAAATTGTCCGTAGTGTATGTGTGTGAATGGGTGTGTATGGATGTTTCCCAGTGATGGGTTGCAGCTGGAAGGGCATCTGCTGCGTAAAACATATGCTGGATAAGTTGGCGGTTCATTCCGCTGTGGCGACCCCAGATTAATAAAGGGACTAAGCCGAAATGAATGAATGAATGAATATTTATTTATTTATGAAAGTACCATGCACCCTAAATGTCCTGTGAAATTAAAATAAAGTGTTTTAGATGTTAGTATCAGTTTGGTAGTTTTAAGGGTATCTATTAGTTAGTGTGCTACAAAACAGTGACAAAATTAACGTTTAGAAGATTTAAACCTGATATAAACATGTAAAGATTGCAGTTTGTCACTTCTGCCTAAATCAGGGGTGACCACACTCGGTCCTGGAGGGCCGGTGTCCTGAAGAGTTTAGCTCCAACCCTAATCAAATGCACCTGAAGCAGCTAATCAAGCTCTTACTAGATATACTAGAAACTTCCTGGCAGGTGTGTTGAAACAAGTTGAAGCTAAACTCAGCAGGACACCGGCCCTCCAGGACCGAGTTTGGACACCCCTGGCCTAAATGGATCAATTATTTTTTGACGTCACCTCATACTTCATTTCCTCAGCAAATCTTGACCAATCAAATGCTCTCTAGTATCTGACATGCCCCGCCCCCTTAAAGACGCTTCTCGTTTGCTTTTCATTTGATGCGCTTGAGCTCAACCACTCTCACTGGCAGAGCTGTGATAAAACTATATACTATATACTATATACTATAAAACTATATACTCAACTAACTCTATTGGCTGTTTTTTTAAAGGGGAGGAGCTATGTTCTCTTCATTTTTCAGTTGAGATTACGTCAAACATCAAATGAAAATTGCACATTTTAAAGCACTTCACAGGACATTTTTGTAAAGCTGCTTTGGAACAATAATGATTGTGAAAAGCACTATACAAGTAAACTTGAATTGAATGTAATGTGTGATAATGTATGGGATGTGTGGAGTGTGTGAGAGACGCGTGTGTTTGCGTTCCATCCCAGTGTGAAGTTCCAGCTGTAGCGCTGTCTGCTGTACCAAGAAATAAATCCAAACTTGTGAGATATGAACGGTATCTCACAGACTGTCAGGACATGAGCGACATGCATGGAATCTGTCATTTAATACACTGAAGTGTGTGTGTGTGTGTGTGTGTGTGTGTGTGTGTGTGTGTGTGTGTGTCCGTTCACAGACTCTAGAGACAAAAGAGTGGACCTGTGCACATGACGACATTGCACCACAGACTATTAACAATCATTCTTATTCAGAACAAAAAAAACACATTCATTCATATATATTCATATATTCGATAACCAGGCAGAACTGTTGTATATATATAACACTTCTGCCTGGTTCTCGAATCAGATTGGCTGACAGCTGTGCGATATTCTGCAATAACAGCACTCGTACAGCCTCTTCACCCTTCTGTATTACTCCGCCCACATAGAGTGACAGCAGATCAATAAACTCACTACAGTTTTACAAATATTGCAGCTGTTGGAGAACATAATGTACTTTTGAGGCTTTTTAGGTGAAGATGTAGTTGTTTAGATTGCAACTATGCAGTTTATTTATAAGGATAGTGCCTATTTTAAATATTTATAATTTCGGAGATACAGTGTGTCAGCATCCATCAGCCTGTCATACTGAGCAGAGCAAAGATGGTTGACGTTCCACCACAAGATGGCGACAGAGACCACATAATAAGCCCTTTGAGGAGAAAAACTCAGCGTAATTTCAGCTGATCAAATCATTACAGAACAGGTAAGTGACAATCTAAGTCGATCTCTCTCTTTTGTATGTTGTAGTGCTGTATTTATACCACAGTAATCAGGTAGTGTTTGCTTTGCTCTGGCTTTTTCGGGGTTAATTATTGTGATCTCCCGATTGCAACAGAGAAATACTGGGAAATGTCTCTAGACTGATGGCATTTCATGCTGTTCAGCCTTATAATCTTAAAATGTGAGCAAAATCAGCTGTTTTGTCATCATCACTTTAGACATTACGCTAGAGAATCATTCAAATACTAGCTCTAAAGTGACGTTTGTGAAGTAGCAACGGCTTCTGCTGTTCTGACGTCAGCTGCAGATGTGAATGAACGGCGGAAGAAAGTAGTTCCTCAGACAAAACAATTTTTACACTATCCATGTTTGATTTTCTTTTTTATATACACGATTATGTCGTCGAACTGTTGTATAAACGTAATATAACACTCATAGCAGTGCGATGTGGCTGTATGCATGCTTCGGAAGTTCCTATTTTGGCGTTCAGAAAACACTCAGAAAACACTTGTGAATCACAAAATACGGAAACTGTTAATTCATATATTTTTTTACAGTGTAGCCAATCCCCACAGACAGGAAAAATAAAGTAGTCACTGCATGTTGAAGGAAAATAGTGCAGTAAAAGTATTGAAACAGCCCTAAAAATATACTCGAGTAAAATTTTTTTTTACTACTTACTGTAGTAAAGCACAATTCCTGAGGAAAAAAACTACTCAATGACAGTAATTTGAGTATTTGTTATTCATTATTTTACACACTTGACTGCAGTAAATACACTGCATCAGATAAGAACAGCTCTGAATTCATTCATTCATTCATTTTCCTTTGGCTTAGTCCCTTATATATCAGGGGTCGAGACAGCAGAATGAACCGCCAACTATTCCAGCATATGTTTTACGCAGGGGATGCCCTTCCAGCCGCAACTCAGTACTGGGAAACACCTATACACTCTCACATTCACACACACACTCATACACTTCGGCCAATTTAGTTCATCCAATTCACCTATACCACAGGTCTTTGGACTGTGGGGGAAACTGGAGCACCAGCAGTAAACCCACGCCAACGCGGGGAGAACACGCAAACTCTACACAGAAATGCCAACTGACCCAGCCGGAACTAGAACCAGCAATGTTCTTGCTGCCCAGCTCTGAACTCAGCTCCACTTATCGGGACCAAACTCAAAACACACTTTTTTTTTACCTTTAAGGGATTGTAATCAGTAAGAGCAAATGTTATTGTGGCCGATTAAAGATAATCTGTTTGAGTTAGAGACTGAAGTCACCTTCGATGTGCCCTTGTTGGAGAAATACAGTCCTGATCTTCTCAACACAAAGTAAAACTTCTTCCAGGATTTTCTGCCATGCTCTTTGGCGTGGAGGAAGCCGTGAATCTCAGGACAGGAGCTTGAGCTGAGAAACGTCTGCAGGAGAAACAGCAGACACAACATAAACACACTCAGACTAAATGGAGGTTTGGTTAAAATGAAATGAAATGAAATTAAATACAATTAAATAAAAAAATTAAAAAAAAGTAAGAAAGAAAATAATAATAATATAATAATAATAATGATAATAATAATAATAATAATATAAATAAAAGTAAAAATAATAATAAAATAAATATAAATATTAATAAAATAAAAATAAAAAGAATTAAAAAACAAAAACATAAAATAAAATAAAACAAAATAAAATAATAAATCTGAGTTTCTCCTAGATTAAGCATTTTTAAAGTATCAGTCAAAATGTACTTTTTCTCTTTGGCTTAATCATAATTCTTTAGGTTATATTTTGTTGATAGATCTTTATAAAAAAAATAAAAATAAATGATAATAATAATAACAATAATAATAATAATAATAATAATAATAAATAATAATAATAATAATAATAATAACAATAATAATAATAATAATAATAATAATAATAAAATTAAAATAATATAAATAAAAATAATAATACATTAAAAAAACATAAAAAAAAACATAAAACAAAACAAAACAAACTAAAATAAAATATTTTAACTTATTGGATAAAATACTGTTCTTTTCCCAATTATTTGTGTTGACCGGATTATAAAGCATTTTGGTCAATATTTTTGTTTTTTTTTAGGTGTTATACAAATAAAGTTTGACATGAAAATAAAAGAAAAAAAAAAATAATAATAAAATAAAATAATAAAATAAAATAAAGAGTGAGTAAGTGAGTGAATGAATGAATGAATGAATGATAAAAATAGAAACAAGTGAACAACAACAACAACAACAACAACTACTACTACTACTACTACTACTACTACTAATAATAATAATAATAATAATAATAATTTAGTTTCATTAAATCCTATTATCAATAATTTAGTTTTAACTAAATAAGTATTTAAAAAATATATTTTCTATTTTATAACTTTATTTATTTATTGTGGATTAGTTTATTTATTTGTTATTACTGCTTATGGTCTGCTTTTGTAGACAATTTGGAGTATAATTCACGTCACAATATATTTAAAAAACTAGTGAATCTCACAAAGACAGCTTTAATTATTAAGCTTCATAATTGTTAGCTTTAATTATTTGTTATTACATGTTATAACAATTTATTAAAATTAGCAGTCAACCGATATGGGTTTTTTGAAGGCCGATTCTGATACCGATATCTTGAAAAGCAAAGTGCCTATGGCCTATATTTAGCCGATATAATTTATTCATTCATTCATTCATTTTCTTTTCAGCTTAGTCCCTTTATTAATCATCAGGGGTCACCACAGCGGAATGAACCGCCAACTTATCCAGCATATCCAACTTATCTTTCTTTCTTTCTTTCTTATAATTGCTTATGTTTTTAAATGGAGTTAACTTGTTAACAAAGGTTCGGCAGTGGGACCACCCCTCACTTTGTCTCCTTAACCAATCACCTACTCCCTAAAAACTTATTTAAGGCAGACCAGCCCTCTAGCACTGTTCTTCTCATTCTCTCGAACCCACCCTCCCTCTCTCTATTTCCTCGCTTCCCATTAACAATCCTTATAACCCTCTCTTCACTCCTAGGTTGAATCGGGGGGTCCAATCACTCTACCAAAATATTACAGAGACGGTACCCCCACTCTGAGTCTCTGGGCATCATCGTAGGACGCCCGATCAGCCTACCTACCTGTTCACTGTTTATCCTCTTACTCGCCTTCCCCTTCATCCCACTGTTCCCTTACCATCCCTTTCATCCCTACATCCCTACAATAAAGTCTAGCTCAAAGTGTGGCATGGTCTATGCTGATGAATTTAGGGTACAGAATATCCTGGCCTTATCAAATGTCACATACTGTATAGCGTACTGCACATGTGAATAAAGTTTTTCATAAAACTACCATTTTGTGTCATGCTGCATCCACATCAGTGTGAACCAGTATAAACACCATGAAAACCACCATATCAGCTAGCAGAAGAAAAAAAAATACTCTGTGTACCATTCATATTCATAAAGCATAATGATGTAGATCATCACCTGTATGAGTTGTGAGTGGTTCATAATTCCATTGGTTTCACTGGATATCGACACCATGTGCTCTGGGAAAAAGTCCTGCAATGAGAACAACTATAAATACACAAATACAATCTTCAAATACGTATGCATGCATTCAAACAAACAATCTCCTAAACGGTCAGGTATTAGAAGCATTTTATGTGCACTATATAAGAAATGGTCTAAACCACCTTTGTTAAATCTGGCATTAGTATCCGTGAGCTTTAAAATCACAGGGTTTAGTGATCTGTGCTGGATTATTCAGGCATTACCTTCAATTCTTAACCAGTACAATTAAAGTCCTATTGTGTGTCTCTGTGTTCAATCTTTAATGACCTTCAATAGGTAACCCTGGACATTTGGCTAAACCTCAGCAAATCAATTATACATCTCGCACACACACACACACACACACACACACACACACACACACACACACAC
>CAIGQV010000001.1:29996161-30017635 GCA_903798115.1 Danio jaintianensis | reverse complement strand
GATTATAAAATATTGCTTCTTACCTATAAAGCTTTAAATAATCTAGCTCCTGTTTATCTAACCAACCTTCTGTCTCGCTACAATCCAACCTGCTCTTTAAGATCTCAAAACTCAGGGCTTCTGGTAGTACCTAGAATAGCAAAGTCGAGTAAAGGTGGTCGAGCCTTCTCATTTATGGCTCCTAAACTCTGGAATAGCCTTCCTGATAATGTCCGAGGCTCAGACATGCTCAATGCATCACATAACGGTATGATGCATGAATGTGCTCCACGCAGGTGAGCTGGCTCGACATCACCTGTAGGACACACTCCTCAATACACCAGACATTGTGTTAGAAACTCTCATATGCTTTACATGTTTGTTTCTATGTTTGTTTATTTAACTGCTATTTTCATCTATAACTCTCCATTTTTGCAACTAGTTTAAATACACTATGAACAGCAGCTACGCTAATTATTTTCTTTATTCTCGATTTCCACCTGGGGATACTCATTCTGAGGTCCCTAGAGACTATGCAGCGCCATTGATGTAATCCAAGACCTGTGAAGAGATGATCCCAAGGTATCCATAATCCTGGACCAGGTCGTATCCCGAGCTGATGCTGTGGTCGTCATGGAGAAATGGAGTGCATGAGACTGATTCCTGAATGACCACTGTGATAAACGAGTCCCCACATTGATCCTGCGGGCCACTGACCACCTGCCGGTGCCCTACTCACACCTGCAGCTTCTCCACGATGGACGTCCAGCTTATTCAGCCTCCAGCGCCTAGACTGCAGCTCTGAACAGGAAGTTTGGCCAGATGAAAAATGGTCGTGCCTAACAGAGCCTAGTTTCTCTCGAGGTTTTTTTTCCCTTCACTTCGTCAATTGGTGAAGTTTTTTTTCCTCGCCACTGTCACCACTGGCTTGCTCGGATCGTGACTTGTGGAGCTGTGCTTCGGTGGATTTGCTCTACAGTGTTTGAACTTTCAGCAGTAAAATTTAAAGCACACTGAACTAAACTAAACTGAACTTCAACTCTGAAATCTGGACTTTACTAGAACTATGTTAAGCTGCTTTGACACAATCTACATTGTGAAAAGCGCTATATAAATAAACATGACTTGACTTGTTATACAATGATTTGCCTAATTACCCTAGTTAAGCCTTTAAAATGCACTAAAAAATATCTAGTCAAATATTATGTGCTGTCATCATGGCAAAGATAAAAGAAATCAGTTATTAGAAATGAGTTATTAAAACTATTATGTTTAGAAATGTGTTAAAACAATTATTTACGTTTAACAGAAATTGGGGAATAAACTATACAGGGGGGCTAATAATTCAGGAGGGCTGATAACTCTATGTTTGAGAGCAGTGATGGGGCTTGAGAAAGAAGATTGTGTGTGTGTAAAAAAGGCCGATTGGTAGTAAGGACACACCAGTCCTCTTTCAGGAGGAAAAGGAGGTCAGTGCTCCCCAGCAGGGCCGGGGTTAGCAACCCTATCAGCCAATCACAGCGTCCCACAGTGACATCATCCCCAAATGAGGTAAACCATCCACTGTTTAATCAGTAAAAGAGACCTACAAGAGGAGGAGGAAAAGCCCTCACCACCAGCAGCTCTATAAATCTCTCTGACAAGGCATTTACCAGAGCTAACCTGTTAAAGTCACAAGGTAATAAAAGCAAAAGATTGTTGCTGCTTCCTTATCAGAGTAAACATAAACAGTCCTTAAAGGTAAAAGGGCAATGGATGGTGAAGTTAAAGAATACAGAGCACTACAAGAGGAAATGTGGTTTTAAAAAAACCCTGGATGAATGTTCTGCATGTTTGAAAAGAAACACAGACATTTTTAAGTGGACTAAAAGTTAATTCAGACAGTTTCTGTTCCACAAAAGTGGGATCAGATCTATATATATTCTCACTTTCTGTTCCTCTAGCATAACTGCATTGCATTTATAATATTCATGCTAATAATAATAATAATAATAATAATAATAATAATAATGGGCATCACGGTGGCGCACGGCATCACGGCAGACAGCATACAAACAAACTGAAATGTTACTAATATTTCACTACATCTGGACCTTTCTTGGTTTTTTTGCTGCAAAGTCATCAATTATATCGTCATGTAGCCCATTAAAGTAACCCAAACCATTGCTAGACATAATGGGCACGCCCCCACTTCCCAAAAATATTAAATATTTATTATAATAAATATAAATGTATTTATTTTCTTATAAACAACCAGAATTCACAACGGGAGCAGAGCAGTGTGTGAGGCGCACGGGAATGGTTTTCTGCGTGCATACCTTAGTTTGCCTTAACCAGCGTTGTTTCGGTTGCACACAGAGTAACAAACTTGCGCGTGCAAAAGACGCCAAATGTGAATGGCCCCTAACGTCTTTATTCTGGGATTACCGCTCTAAATTAATACACTTGTATAAGGTAATTCGTATCTCAAAGCTTTTACTGGGGTTCGTTTTTTTTTTTTTCCATCGTCTCCCCATGCTGCCCCCCAGCAAGATGCCCCCCTGGGCAATCACCCATATTGCCCATGCCTAAATCCGCCACTGGGTGTTTCCCAGTTCTGGGTTGTGGCTGGAAGGGCATCCGCTGTGTAAAGCTGGAATAGTTGCCGGTTCATTCCGCTGTGGCGACCTCTGAAATAGAGACTAAGCTGAAGGAAAATGAATGAATGAATGAATGAATGTCATCTTATTTTTACATCCGTTATTCTGAGTGAATACCATTTAACCCATATTTTAACATTTTCATTTTGCTTATTTAAAACATAAGTAGACACTTTACTTGCATTTAATATGCTTTTTTTACGAAACACTTTTACAAAATAACTATTTAGAGATATATAAATACATTTCTTATTACATAAAATGAAACAGCACAATGCTATTTGTCATAAACAATACAAGATCCACTGAAATTCATCTGTGAGGTCAAAATTCAGCTTTTCGTGGTAAACAGTAATGGAATTTGTTTCCATTTACTGTAATCCCAATGCAGCCCAATCCGGGAAGTCTGTGTTTCCCGCTAGTAATTCCGATTCTGAGGAGGTTCATGTGCACTTAAATCATAAATATTGTGTCACATCTAAAGACAGCAGGAGGCTCAAGGATGGGAACATAAAGAGCATTTTATCAGCCTGAGTGAACCTTGAACTGCTCCTTCACAGCTGCAGAGCTATCAGAAAAACACACACATTCACATCCACCATCCTCTTCCCGATTATCAATTCACACATTTACTCGTCTTTTCCTTTTCTGATGCATTCATTCTCCTTTGGCTTAGTCCCTTATATATCAGGGGCCGCTACAGCGGAATGAACCACTAACTTTTCCGGCATATGTTTTACGCAGCGGATGCCCTTCCAGCAGCAACCCAGTACTGGGAAACACCCATACACTCTCGCATTCACACACACACACACACGCACACGCACGCGCACACACACACACACACACACACACTCATACACTACGGCCAATTTTGTTCATCCAATTCACCAATAGCGCATGTCTTTAGACTGCGGGGGAAACCAGAGCACCTGGAGGAAACCCACTCCAACACGGGGAGAACATGCAAACTCAACACAGAAATGCCAACTGGTCCAGCCGGGACTTGAACCAGCGACCTTCTTGCTGTGACGCCTTTTCTGATGCATTAATTAATTAATTCATTCATTCATTCATTCATTCATTCATTTTCTTTTCGGCTTAGTCCCTTTATTAAACTGGGGTCGCCACATCAGAATGAACCGCCAACTTATCCAGCACATGCTTTACGCAGCGGATACCCTTCCAGCTGCAACCCATCACTGAAACATCCATACACTCTCATTCATACACATACACTACGGACAATTTAGCTTACCCAATTCACCTATACCGCATGTCTTTGGACTGTGGGGGAAACCGGAGCACCCTGAGCAAACCCACGCGAACCCAGCAAACCGGAGCAAACCTACGCGAACACGGGGAGAACATGCAAACTCCACACAGAAACGCCAACTGATCCAGCCGAGGCTCGAACCAGCGACCTTCTTGCTGTGAGGCGAACGTGCTACCCACTGCGCCACCATGCCACCTTTTCTGATGCATTCACAGGTAAATATGGTAGTCAACATTTGAAGTGGATCGAAAAACTTTTTCAGAGTAAAAAGTCAAGAATGGATGTTGTTGAATATTACGACAACTTGATTTTCATGCAATACTACAATTCAATGCATACCTCTACATGCATATACTTGAAATATTAAATATGAAGTCACTTCAAAATTTTAATTCTGCTTGCACTATTTATGAATAGTCGTACATACAATACTGCAACAATGTGCATTGGCACGGACCAAGGTTTTCAATGGCATTGCCAGCAGAAGTCATTATTTTTCTCTCTTTAAAAAAGAGAGAGAAAAGAGTTTTCTCCTTTTTTTCCCCCCAAAACTGAATTGAATTGTTTGTACAGGGACAAACTTTCTGCATTATCACTCTCTTGCTATTTTACACAAAACATGTAAAAAAATACAAATAAAAATAAATAAAAAAATAAAAAAATAAAAAAATAAAATAATAATAATAATAAATAAACAAATAAATAAAATACTAAAATAATAATAATAATAAAATAAATAAAATAATAAAATATTTAAAAAATAATAAAATAATAATAATAATAATAATAATAATAAATACAATTACATAAAAATATTTTAACTAATAACAAACAAACAAACAAACAAACAAACAAATAAATAAATAAATAATTTATTTATTTGTTAATGGATAAAAATAACCCACCGAACTGACTACAACAACCAAAAACTAGATATTACTTTTGCATTTTTTAACATTGCATTTTAATATCTAGTTATTGGTTGTTGTTTTTTTTATTATTAGTCAGTGTGATGGGTTATTTTATCCATTAACAAATTAAAAAAATATTTATTTATTAGTTAATGGACAAAATAACCCACTGAACTGACTAATAAAAAACAACCAATAATTAGATACTGTATTACTTTTGCATTTTAAGTCTCTCCCCAGTTTACACAAAACAAAATTGCTTTAAAAAATATCAAAATAGATAAAATAAATTAATACATTTAATGAATTTATTAAAATAGTTGAAACTATTTTGAAAGCCAAATAAATAAATAAATAATGAGTCCTCCCATCTTAAGGAGAAGAAAAAGTAATCAAAACAAATAAATATGTAAATAATTAAATTCATTCATTTATTAAATAAATACAGCCACTCTATAAACAGTAAAAAATGTATAATCAAATTACATCAACAACTGAACAACAACAACTGATGCTAATGTAAAGGTCAAATAAATAAATAAATAAATACAAATAAACATATGTTTCATTTAAAGTTAGTTTGAAAGCCTACATATAATTCCTAAATGTGAAAGAGAAGAAAACAAATAATTAATTTGAGTAAACAAATACACCCATCAAGGGCACCAGAGTTCAACGAGGTCCCGTCACCATTGATCATAATGAGTTATTTATTTTCAATCAAACTTTGCTATTTAGGCAGCATGAGTGACAGCAACCTTTGTAAATGCGACAGAGTTGAGTATAGGGTTCAATTTCATGCAAATGAGCTGCAATGTCATTCAGAGAGAGAGAGAGAGAGAGAGAGAGAGAGAGTGTGTGTGTCGAGAGAGTTTTTCAAAGGCAGCATGACAAGATAAAAATATTCCAACTTTTAAAAAACGTGACTCAAAGTCACTGTGCGGAGTCCATGCACTATACAGACAAATGAAACCAGACTGCGATCAAAAACGTTAATAATAAAGTGTTCTCCAGGCTGAAGTCAGTACTAAAGTCTGCATATTGCATATTTAATAGGCTCTGCATTACACAACCTCGACGTTGTGTAATGTTTGATATAATTAATCATACCTTACTTTCAGAAAAGTTAAGGGTCATGGGTTTTTTCAAGGGATTTCAAAGATTTAACAGAGGGTTGAAATCGATGGGGTTTTGTCTGAGAAAACTTTAGTTAGACATGGAGTCCCCCAAGGAAGGGTTTTAGGTCCGATCTTATTGCCAACAATTGAAGTGAATCAATTGAATTGACAAGAATGGGTGTTGTTCAATAGTTTTAGAACTACTTTTATGAAAGGTGATGATCCACTTCAATTGTTGATTACTGTATATACACATTTATATATACAAATGACAAAAATCTGAATAAACTGATGAGGTTGGTTTTAAGGTTTGATCGTTTTAAACATGCTGAGGTTTCCTATTACAAGTGCCTTGACTGGCTAGAAATGATATGTAACATTACTGATAATTAAAGCACCATCTTATTTAAATGCACTTTTATCAAGTCAAAGCAAGCAACATTGTTATAAAACTAGGGGAAGTCTTATGGATTTTACACTACGCCTATGTAAATACCCTACACTAAATCTATGTAGGGTCATTCATTCATTCATTCAGTCATTCATTTTTCCTATGGCTTAGTCCCTTTGTTCATCAGGGGTCACCACAGCAGAATGAACCGCCAACTTATCCAGCATATGTTTTACACAGCGGATGCCTTTCCAGCTGCAACCCAGTACTGGGAAACATCCATATACACTCATTCACACACATACACTACAGCCAATTTAGTTTATTCAATTCACCTATAGGGCATGTGTTTGGACTGTGGGGGAAACCAGAGCACCCGGAGGAAACCCACGCCAACAAGGTGAGAACATGCAAACTCCACACTGAAATGCCAACTGACCCAGCCGGGACTCGAACCAGCGACCTTCTTGCTGTGAGGCGACAGTGCTAACCACTGAGCCACCGTGTCACCCTATGTAGGGTCATAGGTCTTTAAACATTCTGAGGCATTTTTAAGGAATAAGTTGCCTGTGGATATTAAAAGTATTGCAAATATGCTTAGTTTTAGTTTAAAATCTAAGCACTGGCTCTTAAACAGACTAGTGTGTTGATGGATTTTGTTAGCCTACAATATGCACTTTACATTTACTGTAGGACCACAACGGAAACAAGTTTTGTTTTTAAAAGTTTAATGTGTTTATCCTTGACGGATTAAGTATACAGTAGTCCCTCGCTATAACGCGGTTCACCTTTCGCAGCCTCGCAGATTTCTTTAGTGTAATTTGACATGCTTTTATTTTTTACAGCGCATTGTGTTCTGCATCCTCATTGGCTGTAGACCATAGTCAATAAATCTCCTCTGTGTCTCCTGTACATTACAAAATGCGTTCAGCTTGCCAAATTAACATAAATATTAGATCGCTAGCAGTGTGAGTTCCAACAAGGATGCTAAAAGGGCTATAACTGTCCGCAGCAAGACCATCGTAAAGCGGGTGACACACCAGATGTGCTGCGCCACGACGTGCCACGCAGCGCCATGCATTTTAGAATTGTAAACATAGGTTTATATCAGGGTACGCACACCAGCACCGCAAGTCAGTGGCTGTCTGCAGTGCCCAGCTACGACTCAGGACACTGTTCATATTTCTGCCATGCCACAGAGTGCCATCTGAATAATTTCAGTTTAAATAACATGAGAATATGCGCGTCCGGTGTGTGTTACTTCCAACTGTCATGTGCATGGTGCATTCGGTGTGCTTTAGTTATGTGGATCAGTGACTGCAGGAAAAAAAACATTACGCTGGATGCCAACATTATCCGCACAAAACCTAAAAAGCTTTATGAACCTTTTGCTGACAGCAATGAATGTTTGCTCCTGACAACAGGTTTTGATCTTTGGTCTCATTCTATAGTACTGGACTTATTTTTCTACGAAGGTTTGAACTTTGAGAGTGTTTAAACAAGAGAGAAAAGTGTGAAAATGTTAATGCCTGTCTGAGAAAAGTGTATAAAGTGTGTAGTGAGGGGTTTTACAGCCTTAAAACATCTATAATAATTGTAAAAAATTAAGCTGACTACTTCGTGTCAAACAAACAGAAAAGAAAAGAAAAATAATGCCTTCCCAGGATCAAAAACATAAACCCTGCAGGTGGTTACATTTTTCAGAGGTTAAAATGTAATCCCCTTATGTGTGCAAGAAGCACATTTACATACAAATACCTACAGTATGAGCACTTAACAGGTACCATGTGAATACCAAATTGCTTTTTATGCACATGAAAAGTTAACATCCTCCAGCATTATGCTTGACCTTTCCTCGGCTCTTGCACAAATGTCATTTTATCACCGCGGTATTTCCAAGAGCACTTCCAGACAGGTTGTTTTTTTTCACAAGCTGTCAGATTTGCAGTATTTTGGGCAGCTTTTACAGTCAGACCATTGTTTAGCTCATCTCAGAGGGGTATTAGCCAGTCCCATTGAGTGCAGGAGTGTGTCTTTTGGCAGCGGATACAGTGATGACAACAGAGATGAGGAGATCAGAATAACCTGACACTGACATTTGCAGGTGTTTCCAGAGCCTAGAACTACGGTGGCTGAGAGAGCTCAAAACGCTGCAACTTAAGAAAACACATACAAATAGAAAAAACACCAGCAAATTAAGAAAACACCTTCATTGGTTTGACAGCACACACATTGCAAAGTTCATAATGCACACACAAACAGAAAACACACTGCAAATCCTCAGAACTCATGCAAATAGCAGAAACCACAAAGGAAATGTTGGAAAGGGGATGAACTGAAAAAAGTGACGGACCCAGATGAATTGGGTTCTGTATTGATTATAAAATATTGCTTCTTACCTATAAAGCTTTAAATAATCGAGCTCCTGTTTATCTAACCAACCTTCTGTCTCGCTACAATCCAACCTGCTCTTTACGATCTCAAAACTCAGGGCTTTTGGTAGTACCTAGAATAGCAAAGTCAAGTAAAGGTGGTCGAGCCTTCTCATTTATGGCTCCTAAACTCTGGAATAGCCTTCCTGATAATGTCCGAGGCTCAGACACACTCTCTCAGTTTAAAACTAGATTAAAGACCTATCTTTTTAGTAAAGCATACGCTCAATGCATCGCATAACGGTATGATGCATGAATGTGCTCCACGCAGGTGAGCTGGCTCGACATCACCGGTAGGACACACTCCTCAATACACCAGACACTGTGTTAGAAACTCTCATATGCTTTACATGTTTGTTTCTATGTTTGTTTATATAACTGCTATTTTCATCTATAACACTTCATTTTTGCATCTCGTTTAAATACACTATGAACAGCAGCTACGCTAATTATTTTCTTTATTCTCTATTTCCACCTGGGGATACTCATTTCGAGGTCCCTAGAGACTATGCAGCGCCATTGATGCGATCCAAGACCTGTAAAGAGATGATCCCAAGGTATCCATAATCCTGGACCAGGTCGTATCCCGAGCTGATGCTGTGGTCGTCATGGAGTGCATGAGACTGATTCCTGAATGACCACTGTGATAAACGAGTCCCCACATTGATCCTGCGGGCCACTGACCGCCTGCCGGTGCCCTACTCACACCTGCAGCTTCTCCACGATGGACGTCCAGCTTATTCAGCCTCCAGCGCCTAGACTGCAGCTCTGAACAGGAAGTTTGGCCAGATGAAAAATGGTCGTGCCTAACAGAGCCTAGTTTCTCTCGAGGTTTTTTTTTTTCCCTTCACTTCATCAATTGGTGAAGTTTTTTTTCCTCGCCACTGTCGCCACTGGCTTGCTCGGATCGGGACTTGAGGAGCTATGCTTCGGTGGATTTGCTCTGCGGTGTTTGAACTTTCAGCAGTGAAATTTAAACCACACTGAACTAAACTACACTGAACTTCAACTCTGAAATCTGGACTTTACTAGAACTATGTTAGGCTGCTTTGACACAATCTACATTGTGAAAAGCGCTATATAAATAAACTTGACTTGACTTGACCCAGCTGGGATTTGCTTATTGACTATTGTGATATTGGTCAGTGAAGACGTTGTTGACCTGAAGTTGAGTTTATTTTTGTAATTTTACATTTTAATTAAATTATTTCTTTATCTTTTGCATATTATTAGCCTAAATAAATAGGAAAGCATGCTACATATCTCAGATGCAGAAAAGCTAGTTCATGCTTTTATGACCGCTAGATTATATTATTGTAATGCTCTGTTCGCTGGTTGCCCAGCATCCTCTATTAATAAACTTCAGTTAGTGCAAAATGCAGCTGCCAGAGTTCTTACCAGGTCAAGAAAATACAATCAAATCACCCCAATTTTATCTTCCTTACACTGGCTGCCTGTTAAGTTCCGTATTGATAATACAATATTGCTTCTTACCTTTAAGGCTTTAATTTGTCTAGCTCCTGTTTATCTAATCAATCTTCTGTCTCACTATAATCCAATCTGCTCAATTTTGGTAGTACCCAGAATAGCAAAGTCCACTAAAGGTGATCGAGCATTCTCATATATGGCTCCTAAACTCTGAATTAGCCTTCCTGATAATGTGCGAGGCACAGACCCATATTTCCTTGAACTTAATTAATTTAAAAAAAAAAATTGTTTGAAAATAGAAAACATGCTGCAAGTTCTCACAACACATTCAAATAAAAAACACACTGCAAATCCTCACAACCCATGCAAATAGCAGAAACCACAATAAAAATGTCGGAAAGGGAATGAACTAAAAAAAACTGACAGACCTGGCTGTGATTTGCTTATTGACTATTGTGATATTGGTCAGTGAAGATGTAGGTGATCTAAAGGTGAGTTTTTTATTTTTTATTTCAACACCCTGATTAAATGATTTCTTTATATTTTGCATGTTATTAGCCTAAATAAATAAGAAAGCATGCTATCTATCTCAGATGTAGAAAAGCTAGTTCATGCTTTTATGACCGCTAGATCAGATTACTGTAATGCTCTGTTCGCTTGTTGACCAGCATCCTCTATTAATAAACTTCAGTTAGTGCAAAATGCAGCTGCCAGAGTTCTTACCAGGTCAAGAAAATACAATCATATCACCACAATTTTATTTTCCTTACACTGGCTGCCTGTTAAGTTCCATATTGATAATACAATATTGCTTCTTACCTTTAAGGCTTTAAATAATCGAGCTCCTGTTTATCTAACCAACCTTTTGTCTTGCTACAATCCAACCCGCTTTTTAAGATCTTAAAACTCAGGGCTTCTTGTAGTACCCAGAATAGCAAAGTCCACTAAAGGAGGTTGAGTGTTTTCATATAAGGCTCCTACACTCTGGAATAGCCTTCCTTATAATGTCCAAGGCTCAGACACACTCTATCGGTTCAAAACTAAATTAAAATTATGTGTAAATTGTTTTCACCGATTTGAGGTCCAATAAAATCACTCACTGCTTTGTAATGAGTCCATAGATGTTACAAACATCAGTTAATGTTGGATTACTGGTACGTCATGTTCATAAAGAGGCTAGTAAAGAATCCACAAACATGAGTAACAAGGGTTTCCACTTTAACACTCCAAAACAGTGTCCTTTTACAAATCATTAGTCCCACAACTTTGATCTGGGACCTTGAACATGTCCTGAGCCTTATCAATTATCATGCATTAGTATGATGAGTAAGTTAATTAAATTAGCAAAGATTGTGTAGTGCTGAACCTCATTGAGTCATTGTTCATTACTTGCTCACATTACTATAAGTTTACATTAACAAATATTTAGTACAGCTGAATAAATGTGTTGTTCATTGTTAGGTCATGCTATAAAATTCATTAACTAATACATCATGTATTAGGCCTAGGCCGTTAATGTAAATAGATGTATTTTAATATTCACACATTTATGTAGTGCTGAATGAAGTAGTTAGTTCATGTTAACTAATACATTAACTAACACATTAATATACGTTTAGTAAACATTGATGATTAACATACATATTGTTCATTATTAACTCATGTTAACTATGCATTAGCTAATGCTAACTAACAACCTTATTATAATGAGTTGCCTTGAAGGTTTATAAATCTCTTTTGTGTTTAGTTTTACTGTAGCACTTTGGGTTTAAAAGTGACATAGAATGAAAACCTGGATATACCTAGACATTTCTAAATAATCAGAGTTCAGTGCATGGAAATGACATAACGTAGAGCCTCAAACACCATTGTTTCCTCTATATAAATCTAATATGACATGAAAAATATGCAAATCAGAACATGACACTTACTGTAACATAACACCTGGGATCATTAATATGCACGCCCCAACAGTGTTTAATTGGCCACAACAGACTAAATATTAAGTAGAGGCATTTTAAATGTATTTTTTCTTAGTTTAACATGTATGTTATGAAATTTGCCACGTAATGTATATATGTATATACTATAGCCCTGCAGTGGAATTTTTATTCCTTTTCGATTACTTCCCAAGTTCTGTTTAACGAAAGACTTTTAGAACTCGTTTTTAAACATAATTATTTTTCTAACCAATTTGTAATAACTTAATTTCTTTTTTTGCCATGATGGCAGTGCATAATGTTTTACCGGTTATTTTGAAAAATATGCAAATCAGAACATAACACTGACTGTTACAAACCTTAGGGATCATTAATATGCACGCCCCCAACAGTGTTTGATTGGCCACAACAGATTGAATATTAAGAAGAGGCATAAGGTGTATTTTATTTTCCTTAACATGTATGTTATGAAATTTGCAGTGTAAATATTTGTAAATATAGTTGAAAAACAACATTATTAGCCCTGCAATGAAATTTTAATTCAAAATTATTTTTCTGAGTAATTTATAATAAGTTATTTTTCATTTGGTTAACTAGGCAAGTTAGGGTAATAAGGCAAGTCATTGGACAACAGTGGTTTTTTCTGTAGACAATCAGAAAAAAAAACATTTTAAGAGGCTAATAATTGTGACCTTAAAAATAATTATAATAATAAAAAAAACTGCTTTTATTCCAGACAAATGAAAATAAGACTTTCTTCAGAACCCTAATCCTAATCTAACCCTAACACACACACATACGCACACACAATCATATATAAATTCATTCATTTTTCTTCGGCTTAGTCCCTTTATTCATCAGGGGGTCGCCACAGCGGAATGAACCGCCAACTTATCCAGCATAACATATTACAGCGGATGTCCTTCCAGCTGCAACCCAGTACTGGGAAACACCCATACACTCTCACATTCACACTCATACACTACGGCCAATTTAGTTTATTCAATTCACCTATAGCGCATGTCTTTGGAGTGTGGGGGAAGCCGGAGTACCTGGAGGAAACCCACGCCAACACGGGGAGAACATGCAAACTCCACACAGAAATGCCAACTGACCCAGCCGGGACTCGAACCAGCGACCTTCTTGCTGTGAGGCGACAGTGCTAACCACTGAGCCACCGTGCTGCCCCACAAACATATATGTTCACTCAAAAAAAAAACGTAGCAATTTTGCCCCCAAATATTAAGTGAACCAATCTCATAAAATTTAACTAATTGGATCTGACTTTTTCCACAGCTACATATTTATAAAATATTCATATATTTTTTAACTGATTTAATTTCATAGTATCCTTAAGGGGGTCGCACACCGGATGCACCGCTCGGAGACGCGACGCACCGTGCCACGCAGCGCCATGCATTTTAGAATTCTTAACATAGATTTCTATCAGGGTACGCACACCGGCATCGCAAGTCGGCGGGTGTCCGCGCCACCCAGCTACGACTCAGGACACTGTTCATATTTCTGCCGCGCCACAGAGCGCCATCTGAATAGTTTCATTTTAAATATCATGCAAATGTGCGCGTCTGGTGTGCGATACTTCCAACTGTCATGTGTGCACCGTGTTACGCCGCTGAGCGCCCTTTATAGTAAAAACAGATTTAGATTGATTCTAAGAAATGTGACAACATACATTTAAAAAAACTGACAAATTAAATCAAATCAAAAGGTTACAAACAGTTAATGATAAACTTTATTGCGATTATTTTTTGGAGTGTACATAAAACATAAATTTTATTTATGAATATATACTTCATATATTTATTCATTCATTCATTCATTCATTTTCTTTTCGGCTTAGTCCCTTTATTAATCAGGGGTCGCCACAGCGGAATGAACCGCCATCTTATCCAGCATATGTTTTACGCAGCGGATGCCCTTCCAGCTGCAACCCATCACTGGGAAACATCCACACACTCATTCACATACATACACTACGGTCAATTTAACTTACCCAATTCACCTATAGCGCATGTCTTTGGACTTGTGGGGGAAACCGGAGCACCCGTAGAAAACCCATACTAACATGGGGAGAACATGCAAACTCCACACAGAAATGCCAACTGACCCAGCCGAGGCACGAACCAGCGACCTTCTTGCAGTGAGGCGATTGTGCTACCCACTGCGCCACCGTGACGCCCCTTACCTCATACATACATATATATATATATATATATTCACAAATTAAAGTGGATTGAACATAAAAAATTAAGTTGTCCCCCCAAAAAACTTAAGAAATGTGTTGTTTCAGCTCATTTTAAATAAGTAGCTTGAACAAGCAGCAAGCCTTTTTTTATGCATCGTTGTGTTGCTGCTCCACTCAGAAATTACCATATGTAACTTCTTAACAAATCAGTCTTAACAAACACCAATTAAACCTCTGCTATAACCAACAAAAATCCCAATTTTCACAAAAACATCCATAAATAATAAGCATCCATACCCTTTTCTGCAAGCAAAGAGGTGTGATAGCAGGCAGCGTGACTCTTCTGGCATGAAAATTCATACTGTTGTCCTCTTTCCCGTACACTTACAGATCTGCTGTTTCTCCAAGTGACGTAAAATGTTTCTCCAAATGACGGTAATGTGTTAATAAACACTAGCCGTAAAGTTAGTGAATGTTAAAATCTGCGTTTCTGTCCTCTCAGAACCAACATCGGAGTGAAAGTCAGACTGAGACGCGTCCTCCTCTAGACTCATATTTCTGTGGCCTTGGGAACAAAAAAAAGCTCTCCGTTCTAATAAAAAAAGCGTCTGATAAAATAGCTGCATAAAGGAGTGTAGTTATAGGACATCAGGGAGGTCAGGGAAAAACTCCAGCGTTATCTTGCCTGGAAAAGCCAATGATGGGACCTCCTGCTGAAGAGCTGAGGATGGCAGAAAACTATGTTTGGCTTGGTGAACATTAAGTTATTTGGTCACATTACAACCCTATAGTGTTGTAGGGTTAACCTAGACCTTCGGGGCAAGACGCTTTTAGAGCGCAGAAAATCCCCTTAGTGAGAGGACGCATTGATTCAGACTCATAATCACACTCCAAAACAGCCTCTTTCAGATGAATGTGTTCATTAGGGCACGGAAAGATGTCTGTGCGAACTAAATATTGACAAATTGAACTCATGATGCTGGGAGTATTTAAGGTTTTTGAGGAAAAAAGCACATTATTTATGCAACTTTAAAGACTATATAATATAATATAATATAATATAATATAATATAATATAATATAATAATTAAAATAAATGATGACAAAAAAAATTAAAACAAAATCGAACAAATACAATTTAAACAGATTAAGAAAATTTGAAATATTAATAAATAAATTAATATTAATTTATTAAAAGAATAAATGTTAATTTTTTTTTATAAAAATACATTTAAATAAAATAATAAAATTAAAACCATTTGAGCGCATTTGAGACTATTAAATAAAAATATAAACAAACAAACAACACAATGCCTCATAGCAAGAAGGTCGCTGGTTCGAGCCTCGGCTGGGTCAGTTGGCGTTTCTGTGTGGAGTTTACATGTTCTCCCCGTGTTGGCGTGGGTTTCCTCCGGGTGCTCCGGTTTCCCCCACAAGTCCAAAGACATGCGGTATAGGTGAATTGGGTAGGCTAAATTGTCCGTAGTGTATGTGTGTGAATGCGTGTGTATGGATGTTTCCCAGTGATGGGTTGCAGCTGGAAGGGTATCCACTGCGTAAAACATATGCTGGATAAGTTGGCGGTTCATTCTGCTGTGGTGACCCCAGATTAACTAAGCCGAAAAGAAAATGAATGAATGAATGACAACAACACAATATGATCTCATTTGAAAGACCAATTAAAATAAAATAAAATAAAACAAAATAATTGGATGAAAATCTAATGAAAGTGAAAGATGGACATTAGTTTTACAGAGTACAGAGATTTCCCAAATATGGATGCTTGTTTCTGCAATAAAATAAAAAATAAAATAAAATAAAATAAAATAAAACAAAATAAAATAAAACAAAACAAGGTCAGAAATTTGAGATGTAAAATCTAAATTATGAGATTTTATAAAAATAATATGAAATTGTGAGATATACATCCTGAGTTCTGAAGAAAATTTGGAAATCCAAGATTCCAATTCATAATGTGCATTATAAACTTGCAAGTATAAGTTCAACACTCGCAGTTGCTTTATGATAACTTTATGGGAACTTTTTTTAATTCAGACTTTTCCTCACTTCTTAATTCTGTGATAGAACGTTTCATTTGCCTTTTAATTGTATTCATTTCAATAATTTATTTTAATAATTTTTTTAAATTGTATTTATTATTATTATTATTATTATTATTGTTGTTGTTTTTTATTTTGTTGCAGAAACAGGCATCCATATTTGTGAAATCTCTGTACTTTGTAAAATAAATAAATAAATAAAATGTGCATTGTATACTTGCAACTATAAGTTCAACACTCGCAGTTGCTTTATGAGAACTTCATGAGAACTTCTTAATTCAGTCTTTTCCTCACACTTCTTAATTCTGAGATAAAACGTTTCATTTGCCTTTTAATTGTATTCATTTTAATAATTTATTTATTTTTTTAACAATTTTATTTATTTATTTATTCGTTTGTTGTTATTATTATTATTTTTTTTTTATTATTATTATTTTAGTTGTTGTTGTTGTTGCAGAAACAGGCATCCATATTTGGGAAATCTCTGTGCTCCGTTAAAAATTAAAAATAAACGAATGTCCATATTTCACTTTCATCCAATTTCCGCCTGAAAGCTTTGAAAACCTCATGATCATTCAGTTTTCCTGCAGCACTACAAGCTAAAGGTGAGCCAAAGGTCAAAGTGCAAATAGCCACAAACGCTGAACATATCTGTTCCCTTTCCCAGGAAAATGAGGTTTGATTCATCTGGATTCATGTATTATTAGCTAAGCCTGTCATGAACTGACATCCAGAGTCATAAGCACTTCTGCTCGGCATCTTCCATCTAAAATCTGAATATAGTTGTCAACATTTGAAGTGGATCAAAAATAAGTTTAGCAAAATTGCCCAAGGACAAGAAGGGGAGCTGTTTAATAGTTTTAGGACAACATTGATGAAAGGTGTTGATCCACTTTATACAGTCAAAATGATTAGCCTCCGGTGATTTTATTATTTTATTTATTTTTCAGATATTTCCCAAATGATGTTTAACAGAGCAAGGAATTTTTCACAGTATTTCCTATAATATTTTTTTCTTCTGGAGAAAGTATTATTTGTTTTATTTCGGCTAGAATAAAAGCAGTTTTCAATTTTTTTAAAAGCATTTTAAGGTCAATATTATTAGCCCCTTTAAACAATATATATTTTTTGATTGTCTACAGAACAAACCAATGTTATACAATTTTCTGATTACCCTAACTTGCCTTATTAACCTAGTTAAGCCTTTAAATGTCACTTTAAGCTGAATACTAGTGTCTTGAAAAATATGTAGTAAAATATTATGTGCTGTCACCCTGGCAAAAATAAAAGAAATCAGTTATTAGAAATGAGTTATTAAAACTATTATGTTTAGAAATGTGTTAAATTTTTTTTTTACATTAACAGAAATTGGGGAAAAAATATATAGCGGGGCTAATAATTCAGACTTCAATTGTATGTTGACTACATTATAACAACTGTAGATTCCTGCAGGTGGAAAGTGTCAGAACTGACTGCCGGAGCAGAACAGAGGAGGTTTTACAGAACAGACTCAATTTACATTAACAAAACTCTGCTCATGAAGCCTGTGCTGGATCAATGAGGAGTACAATGATACTGGCATTCTGACTGATAATGTAACAATTGATAAACAATAAATACTCAGCCAAAATAATAGTGATAATAATAAACTAAAATTAATAGTTTGCATGATTAGATTTACCCCAAACTTGCATAAATGTGCCTAAATTGCATATATTTATGCAGATGTTTGATTGAAAATGACTTAACAAAAAGGATCCACCAATATTAAAATAAAAAGACATTAAACAAAAATTAAATTAAATTAAAATAACAATTAAAAATAAAGATAAAATAAGGCACAATAAAGGTACAAAAAAGAAAATAATTAATTAAAAAAATAATTAATTAAATCACAATAAATGAAAGATAAAATAAAATTAAAGATAAAATAACCAAAACATTTTTTACAAAAAAGTTATTTTTAATGTATTTAATTATTATATTATTTATATTATTTAACTAATAACTAATTATTATTATTATTATTATTATTATTATTATTATTGTTGTTGTTGTTGCTGCTGCTGTTGTTATTATTATTGCTATTATTATTATTATTATTATCATCATTATTATTATTAATTTGTCAGGGAGCCAAAATATAAAAAAATAAAATAAAATAAAAATAAAGATAATGATAAAAAAACTAACCTATCAAATAAATACAATAATTATTCAATTAAATTCATGTTTATTTATATAGCGTTTATTTATATATTTACAATGTAGATTGTGTCAAAGCAGCTTAACATAGAAGATTTCAGAGTTGAAGTTCAGTTTAGTTCATTTCAGGTTTAAATTTCACTGCTGAAAGTTCAAACACTGAAGAGCAAATCCATCGATGCGCAGCTCCACAAGTCCCGATCCGACTTAAGCAAAACTAAACTAAAAGTAACAAAACAAAACATTTTTTTAAGAAAGGATAAAATGCCTCTGTCCCACAGACCCTCATGCTCAAAAACCACAAACACAACTACACAGAAAAACAATAACAATATCCAAAACCCAGATTATGGGTTCTACGGGTTCACTTTCATTAATTAATGTGAGTTTAGCAGCCCATAACTTGTATTAAATGCTTATTTACGCATCTCCAAATGTCAGAAATGCAAAGAAGTTTTTGAAGAATTCACCGATTCAAGCCAAGTTAAGTTAAGAATATTTAGTGCTTCCACAGTAGTTTGTTTCACAGCAAAATCATGAGATTAATGTTTATAAAATATTCAGATATCTCCATGCCTTATGGTCCCATTAAGCAGATTAGTGCCAGATGATACAGTAATTGTCACGCCTGGTCTCTCAGAAAGGCACAGGATCGCAGGAGTTTATCAAAAACACAAAGATTTATTACAAACAGAACACTCACAACTGGAACACAAGAATCACACATAGGAACACTCAGGAAGACAAATCACAGGGATGACGATCATGGGGTGAAGACATAAGGAATGATGTACAACACCGCACAACGAAGGAAACAAACTAAGGGGTATAAATGCACATGGGCTAATAACACACAGGGGAGGAACACAGGTGAAACTGATGAACATTAGGAAACGGCGGGAAACAGAACAAAGGAGCACATGACCACAACACAGAACAGACACCTGACAGTAATATAGTTTATGTTTTAAAATGAGATGAGCACATCAAGCCTTTGAGATCTGATATAATAGTGCTAGCATAATGATGATACTGAGAATTATAAACCAGTGAGGTTTTAGTACATTTATTGTAGGAAATGACTTACTGAGCACATCTTTTCTAATACTGAGTTATAATGACAACATGAGTAAATAATGACAGAATTTAATTTACACATTCCTTTCAATATTTAAATCGCTCTGTATTTGAAGACACAAAAGGTTTAGAGAATGTCTCAGATATGAGGGAGTTAAACACTCTAAATATGCTTTGGGTGAAATATGAACAAAGCCAGTCGTTAGATTAAAAAAAATTGAAATATAACATTTGAGTTTGTCCATTTCTGACTCAAATCAGGGTTGAAACAATCCAGTATTTGTCTGGATATGTGTCTGAATGATACTTTTTTTTTTATTTCATATTTACAAAACTGAAACTGTGAGATAACGGTCACATTTTTTAATAAAGAACCCCTCAGTTTAAATCAATGGGTGTTTGCAGTCTGCAGTATAGGGTATATCGTGTTTTTTTCCCACCGATAAACTTCCGGTAAACGGTTAATGTGACTTTTTTCAATTTTTTACGGTTCATTTTACAGCATCGATGTTGTAATGTAATTAACCCTCTAAGGGCCCTGGTCATGCTACCGTGACCAGCATCTCTTTTTCTTATCAGTGCCAAAGACACTAAGAATCCTCTGTTGATTTTTGGTCACACAAATAAGTGTTATACACCATTCGAATCGGTTAGGTGTCTACTTTTTGTTTGTACACTCACAATAACAACAAAAGTCTGTGTTTTTGCAAAATAAGGAAAATAAACAGTGTAGGCATTCTTTCTTTTGTCTCTCTGCGATGTCTCTTTTGTCTCTGTTGCTCTGCAATAGCACTTCGGAAACGCTAGCTGGCAGAAGGTTATGTTATGTTCCTCTGTGTCGAGTTTCTTCGCGGGTGTTTTGTTTTTTTCTGAACGCTACCTTAATGTAAAGTAGCTAAAACTTGCTCATTCAGAGGCGGGAACCGGCGAATGTGCAACAACTTTAATCATAAGGTAAACACAAAACAAAAGTTTCCATCTGGAGCTCCTCCACGGGACTCGACACTTGTAAACACTCACTCCATCGGGCTCGTGGCTCTCAGCACTGCCCACACTCGTCACCGCTACCAAGCCGACCAATCACAGAGCTTGTGCTATGCGTCATTGCGACGTGTAGTTACATTTTTTGAGAGGTGTGCGTCAGCCACGGTGAGAGCTATGCGGCCACACGAAGGTTGCGCCGGACCATACGCGTGCGCTTGACGCAGAAGTATAAATCAGCCTTGAGTGGGGACTGTCGCTCTATGCTGGCCAAAAGGGGACCAGGGTTTCTGCTCATTTGAAAAAAAAAAATAAAAACTACATACAAAATTTTCTTTTAAAGGGCACCTATGATGAAAATCAACTTTTGTAAGCTGTTTGGACAGAACTGTGTGTATGTATAGTGTGTCCACAGCCATATTGGAGTGATATAAACCCAACAAGTCTCTTTATTAAAATTTCCTGACGTTAAAATAGGATCCAAATCCCAGTGACTTTGAGGCCCACCGCAACGTGACGTAGGAGTGCAGTTTTCCCCGCCCACCGAATTGACAGGTGCCATGTTTCTATAATAATTTGTATACACACGTCCACAGAACATTTTTATGCAAATAAATTGAGATTAAAATATTTGCTACAACTCTCTGTGATTTTTATAAGTTTTATAAGTTTAAAACGTTTTTAAAACAGAGCATGTTTGTTATAAAGACAGTAAAATCACTACGTAATTCTTAACCGCTATTAATCACCATGGCCGCATGGTGTTAGTAAATGCTATTATATATGTGTGTGTGTGTGTGTGTGTGTGTGTGTGTGTGTGTGTGTGTGTGT